>CM076580.1:762002734-762291951 GCA_034641835.2 Pinus albicaulis
AAAGCTTGTTGATGAAAGGCTTGATATCTTTTTCTGCTACAAATGTCTTCTCGTCTTGGGGCAGTCATCCTTTTCGATACAAGTTGATATGATCCTCTAAGTGACAAACAAAACTGTCGCACTGAGAATGGATCGAACCATCCTAAATTAATCTTTTGTGGAATCTTGCGATGACTGGCAACTTGTGATGAATTGTTATCACATGAGTGGATTGCACTAACATTAGTGTTCTTCAGAACATCAGTTTGTTGTTTCTGTTCTGAATACGTAGCTTGATCGAGTTGTCTATTCTCGTGATTCAGATGTCGATAAGGAATTCTATTGATTTGATTTTCCCTTATCTTGTTTATGTCATCTCCTTGATTTATTTGAAGTACCTAATTTCGTTTAGCCAAGGACGTTGAATGGTTAATTTCTGGATCTTCATTTGTATCTTTTGTTGCTGGAATTGCAACTTCTGAGTACATCTTTACTTCAAGTAGTTTGTCCTCTTCTTCTGTTGTGATATTGATTGGATCGTTATTTGATGTCTTTTCATCAACTTGAATTTCTACATTTGATGCTTCCTTCTCGATAAGTTGTTGTCCATTGTTTTCTGATGACTTCTTGTCCTTCTTAAGCTTCTTTATTTGTGTTAGTAATTTTTCACTATGGTCTTTTAGTCGAGAAACTTCTTCATTTTTTTCAACAATGATTTTGTCAACTTCTCTTTGCATATTGTGTATTGCCTTTTTACTTTCTTGAAGAATAACTTTTGAGATTTCTTGTATTTATTCAGGCGTCACTGAATTTGGCTTCAAGGTAATGTCATGTAGCATTATTTTTTTCTTTTTGTGTCAAAATGTCAAAAACTTATTTTTCGTATTTATGATAAAGGACCCTAGAGTTTCAATCCAGGGTGGACCCAAAATAATGTCACTATCATAAAAAACTAAGGATGGAATAGAGAATTTCAATATAAATGTATAATCGCCAATGTTTAACTGTAAATAAGTTATTTCGTATTGTTTTTTGCCGAAAAAGTCTAATTTTTCGATTATTTTTAACTCAGGAATCTCCAGTTGGTCTGCGATTTTAGGCGTTATATAATTTTTATTCTCGGCAGGTTAGATAGCAATAGTGATGTCTTTTCCCGCAATAGACCCTTTAATTCTAAATAGTACTGAAGCATAATTACGTAAAGTTTCTGGAAATCTTCCTTCCTTAAATTCGGATTCAGATGCCATTTTTTTTTTCAATGGTTGACTCAATATATGTCTTTTGTTAATATTATAATTTTTCTTTCAGTTGATCACTTTTTGTTCTTTCTAAATCTCCTTTAAATTTCCACTCTCAATATATATAAGCCACTCTTATATTAAAACACCTTTCAAATAACTTAATGACTTTATTATCTTATGATAATAATAGTTACATTTAACTCCTTTTTAACTTGTAAACAATTGCTCTTCCTCTTAAATTCAACTAGACAAGAAGTCAGACTTGTGATTTGATTATAGCATACCCACAAAAGATTTCGATCCGCAATATTTCTTTCCTTAATTTGACGGCAAAAAGTGACGACCATTGGACTCAATTTTGATACGGTGGTTGTATACGAAATTGGTACGATGGTTTTGTATTTGTTATCAATGGTAGTGGATTTTTAATAATTTGAATTAATATAGTGAGAACATTTCCACAATGGTCAATTGTCTTATTTTTTAGTGCAAGTTAATTTTAAATTGAGTGAAGTTCTCAATCCTTAATTTGTGTAAACCCCTAAACAACTTCTATTCTTGAAGGATGTGACTCTTTGTACAGTGTGTTCGTTTCATAGTTTCACTCCACTGTGATAGAGTACAACTTACTGAATTTAACAATTTATTATTTTTTTAATATGCACAGAGTTTAAATTATCTCATATCCACAGGTCAATTGTCAATGGTGGTTCGAGCAAGGCGACTAGCGACAAAATGGAACGCTGAGTATTCAAGTAGCGGAAAATAGGTCTGTTGTGGACTGCGTACAGCCGCTCCAACTATGTTACCTTTGATATATTAGGCGACTGATCGATGGTTGTCTATGCACAGGCTATGGCGGCTCGGTTGTCGGCTTGTTGTGGCGACTCAGGGACACAACTACATCAACTGTCGCCGGGCGCGTCAGCCTTGCGGCAATTTCCAGTGGTCTATCGAGCTGCAACTGATGGCTGATGTTCTGGAAATCAGTCGGGCTATGACTGTGTCAGTGACATGTTAGGACTCAGTTGGTTGGCTCATATATTCATAGCACCCAGAGCAATCGACGAATTTAATGCGTGTTATCTCCACTCAAAATTGTGTTGAAATTTGATGACTAAAAAGTTTCTTGCAATCCCAACCCGGTTTTAATTTCACCTTATCACTCCCATTCAGTTAAATGCCCTTTCCCATAAACTTACATTTAACATATAGAATTCTGGAAATAAAATTTTTAGATTAAAACACATGGCACTGTCAACACATGCTGAAAATAAATATGGACATAAACAGACCAACAGCACATAAAAGATACACACAGATTTTTGGTCAACTTAGACCCAGGCAAAACCCCTTCAATATTCTCTGGGGAAAACTTGTTAGAGAGCTCTTCAAATTTATTTATCTTTCAAGTTCAGAAAAAATACATTTGCAGAAAAAACAAAACAACAAGATACAACTTATCTCTTCAGCCCAAAACTCCTTGAAAACAGTGCCCACTTTGCCTCAATTTCTGTGCCCACTTGAAGCTGAAAAAATACTGTACGGATGCAGACTGTACTGTACGGATTTCGTACGAACTACGGATTTCTGTACCGTTGTACGAATTTTTTTCCATTTTTTTCGTTGCTCAAAAACAACCCTCGAACTACGTGCAACTCATAGCATTAAATACTGTTCAAATTGTACCTTTTGCTGTCTTCTATGCCTTGATTTCTGTGCCCAACTTTGCCCATAAATCATTCCTTCAACTTGCTGCAACAAATTTCTCTTTCAGAACTTTTCTCCAGCTTTCAGCTTCCTTTCTCCAATTTGCTCATGAAGAATGAATGAATGTAGTCTCTCTTTTATTTTACCTCTTTTGTTTCCATAAATGACTTTTGGGCAACCCTAAGATCTAATGGCTCAGATTCATTTAGATCAAGGGATGAGAATAAATGTGCATTTAATTCTCACTTTCTATTTTTTAACTCACCCATTAAATAAAGTACCCACATTGTACTTTATGTCTAAAGTCACTTTTCACTTTATAATTTAATATTGATTTTGCCACTTATAAAGTTACTTTCACTTTATAAAGTCACACTTAGGAAAATAATTATTTTGGACACTTTTCCCTAGGTAGAGACTAACCCATGGGAAACCACTTGTCCAAGGTACATTAAAAATCAACACTCTCTCTTACCGAGAAATTTGTTTCTCACCACACCCATCTTGTCCCTGAAATGGACATGCTTGCCTCCTGGAAAGGACTTCGTGAGAACATCAGCCACCTGCTCATCTGTCGATATATACTCCTAGTCCTTGATGAAATGATATCTGATGTCAATGTGTTTTGATCTGTCATAAAACACTAGATTCTCCGTGAGTTTAATGCAACTCTGATTATCATAGTGAATAATCGTCGGTCTCAACTCCTGATCAAATAGGCCATACAATAACTTGCGAAGCCAAATGGCCTCACAACTAGCCTGGCTAGCAGGCATATACTCAGGCTCAGAAGAACTCAACACAACTGAATTTTGCTTTCGACTGAACCACGACACAACGACCGAACCCAATCCGAAGCAACACCCTGAAGCGATTTTCCTGTCAGAAGCACTCCCTGCCCAATCTGAATTTGTGTAACCTGCCAACCTCACTCCATCTCCCCGGGGCCTATAGTCTAGACCATAATCAACAGTCCCCTGCATGTAGTGAAAAATGTGCTTTGCTGCTACCAAGTGCACCCTCCTTGGCTCAACCATGAATTGGCTAAGTGTGTTCACTGCAAAGCATATATCTGGCCTAGTGTTGACTAGATACATCAAGGACCCAATAAGCTGCCTATACAATGTGGGATCTACCAAACTAGAATCCAAAGCATGAAGCTTTTTCCAGTTGGTGATCATAGGTGTAGAAATGGGTCTACAGTCTGCCATGTGAAATTTGCCCAACACATCCAGAACATACTGTCCCTGCCCTAGAAAGATATGCCCCTCCTCCTACCACACCTCAAGCCCCAAAAGGTAATGCATCAGCCCAATGTCCTTCATCTTGAACTCCATAGCAAGATCCTCCTTGCAACCACTAATTAGTCTCTCTGCCCCAGTAATGAACAAGTCATCAACATATAGCACAAGAATGAGCGGATCATCCCCTACAGCAATGTAGTATAGGTTCAGATGTGCATCACTCTTCGTGAAACCCATCTGTTGCAAGTAAGTATCAATCCTCGAATACCAAGCTCTCGGAGCTTGCTTAAGTCTGCAGAGTTCTCGCCTCAGCCGACAAACATGGGTCTCCTGCCCAACTACCTCAAAGCCCTATGGCTGCTCAACATACACCTCCTCCTGTATAATTCTATTCAGAAATGCAGTCTTCACATCCATCTGATGGATCTTCCAACCCATTTTTGCAGCAGTAAAAATAAGGGACCGGATAGAAGTGTACCGAGCTACGGGAGCGAAGGTCTCATCATAGTCAACTCCCTCTATTTGTGAGAACCCTCTAGCCACAAACCTCACCTTGAACTTCTCAATGCTGCCATCTGCAACATGCTTGATCACTTAGAGCCACCTGGAAATCACAATTGACTTGCCCTCAGGCCTAGGCACCACCTCCCAGACATCGTTCTTAATGATAGAGGCATACTCCTCCATCATAACCTCTCTCCATACCTCCTGGCTGACAACCTCTTCATAACTAGTAGGCTCAGAGTCAACAATGCTGGTAGCCTTGGCTACATAACTGCAAAACTGCTCAGGTGGCACACTCTCCCTGTTCACCCCTCTTTGAAGGACCAACAGACTTCTCTTCCTTCAAGGTGCCTTGAAGCCACTTGGGCCTCCTCTTTCCTAAAGAAGCTTCCCCATAGGGAACCTCATCCTTTGCCCTCCAGTCTAGTGAACCTGAAGGCCTGCCAACTGACCCGAATGTGCCTGTACCAACACCTGTCCTCGAAGAACCTGTGCCTGTGTCAGTTGAAGTGCCATGTGAACTCTGTACCAGTGGACTCCTTAAAGAAGTGCTCGGTGTACTCGCCACTGGTGCCTCGGATGTCACTGACACTGAAGTACCTCCTATACCAGTTGTTTCAAAACCCTGAGGTCCTGCTCCCTGTACCTAATCTCCTTGTTGAGGAGAAGTCTGTGACTCTCTATCGTCATACCCCCATGATCTCCGACAGGCCCTCTTTGTTGATTTATGGTAGCATCAGATGTGATCTGGCCTTGTAATTTTGTATATGGGCTAAGACACATGTATTCCATAATACCCAAAAAGGATTTTGGAAGATTCCACTTAGAGATGGTTTGATTAAAATAATTAATCTTTTTTTAATGTTTTCCTAAGTGTAAACTTAGGGAAACTGATTAATTAAAGAGTATTAATTAAACTAAGTGTGAATCTTCTAGAAGAAGTCATGGATCACCTCCAAGTTAATCTTAGCCCTTGATTATGTTCTAATCTTGGCCGTTGAAGGTTCAACAGAAGAATATAAGGAGGAGGGTGAGGGGCCTATGGAAAAACACATCAGACGGAGAAAGAATCAAGAGTTCAATTTCATTTGTGAGAGGAAGAATCGAAGTGGTTCTCATTTGCAGACAGGGGAAGGTGAAATCTCTAGGAGGGAGAATTTCTGAAGCATAGAGAGTGCATGAAGAGGAGTGAGAGAGGAGCCAAAGCATCAGCGTTGAGTTACCCTAGCAACAGTTACATTGGGCCATCGAAGAGAAGCATAGGGAGTTCTGATTTGTGTTGGAGGGGCAGCTGAGGGTTCATCTGGTTTCAGGAGGACATTTCTGGATGGAAGGAACACTCTAGTCTCACATAGTAGCAAGCACGGAAGAAGCCATGAGCCAGTTAGTGTGGGTGTAGGTCAGTGCCGAAACTTAGTTGTGATGTGAGAAGTGTCTCACTTAGCCTTTTCTCATCAGAATTCTTTAGGTGATTGATTGAAATTTACAATCACACATTTGTACTTAGAATTTCTGCATAATAAAGAAACCCTCAGATCTGCTGCACCGGTTTTCCCACATTGGGTTTTTCCGGGGACAATTGTCCAAAAATAACGGTGTCTATGTGTGATTACTTGCGCTATTTTTTATATGTGAATTGTTAATCGTGAAGTTTGCAACATATTTTATTTTGTTATTTAACACAAGAGAAATGTTAAATAATTGTGTTTGAAAATGCAATAGAAGAAATTCAATAAGTAGTTGTAGTAGAATTCTCCATTATAGATTTTTCACATGGTATCAGAGCTATCAGATCCAAAGGAAGCAAGGTTAGAAAAGGGACTGCGTAAACCAAAAGCTTCAGAGGGGACGCAACACAGAGAGAAGAAAGCACAGATAAGTATGACAGACTTAGATGTTTTATCCTCTATGTTAAAAGAGGATGATACATGCCTATCAAGTTTAGCATTTGCAGGAATCTGGTATATTGATAGCGGGGCTTCAGCTCATATGACTGGAGTACGAGAATGTAATATCCCCTTTTCAGGGATATTTCTCAAACACAACAAACTCCAACCAGAGATGGACTGGGAGGGCATTTACCAGATATGTCACCTCTGAAAAGAGGGTGAGATCTGGAGGCTACCTGGCCCTTTCCAGACTTTGTCTAAGAGTATGGGGTAAACACACCAAGTGGTATACTAACAGTATTGCTTAGATAGATAAAATAACAGTAGTGCAAGCGTATAATAGCAATGTAGACATAAACAGATATTCGAGAAATATAGATAGAATGCCAAGCCATCTTATTATACTGAGAATAGAAATGAGTACAATAGGTGATCAGAGTGATGGCACCTAGACTTGCACCAAGCAAGTGAAGGAAAGCTCTCAGAATGATAGAGAAATGGCTGCAAACTGATCTGCGTCCAAACTGCCGGAGAACTGCTGTGCTGCTGCTACTGCTGGGATCACATGAAGATTTGGGGCTCCTCCCCACCTCAGAAAATGCTGAAACTCTAGAATCAACCTCTACTCATCAAACCCAGAAAAGCCCAGAAAGCTTTTCGCAAATAGCTGACCCCTAAAAAACACCTCCTTGGGGATCTACGCTATCCCTCAAGGCTCTGCGTTGCCCCTGAAGAGACCACTCCACAATGTTGCCTCAAACTCCACCAAAAATCTCGAATGGGCAAGGGCTGGCCCCTTGCTCAATCTCAGAGCCTGAATCCTCCGAACAAGATCAAACCAAACTCCCCACCAAGTGAACTGCGTCCTCCCTCTCAGGACTGCGCAGTCTCTAGAAGAGAAGCTCCTCCGCAAACAAAAACTTGATCCTCCCACCAAAATACTGAAGAGAAAACCTCACCCGAGCAGGCACTCGAAGTCCCTCGGGGCTGAGGGTGAGATCTCCGAACGGAGACACTCATCGCACTAAACAGTGCTGCAAACAGGCTAAATAGCTAGCGTGCTCAAGAAGTCGAATGACCAGCTATCATAACATCGAATGCTCCAAATGAGGAGGCTCTCCTCCTTATATAACGTTGGCCTCTCTCTCTCAAACCCTAGGCCTCTCATCCAACGTAGCCTCCTTGGCCCCCACGCTGCCAACTCACTTTGCGTTGTCTCTCCAAGTGTTCATGTGGGCCCCTTCCCTACGTGGTCCTTTTGCCCCCCTTGGTTCACTTAAGTTACAACGTTGTGCTATGAGGGAGTGAACTTTTATTTCTAAAGTGAGTTATGTCCCGTCTACTCACCTTTTTATTTATAAATAAACTATAGAAGTCAAAATTGAGCAAAATCGAATATTCCAATTAGCCATTGCTAATTAGGAATATTACAGTCTCCCCCGGCAAAATGTTGCTTGTTCTCAAGCAACTGAAGTGATGGATGCTGCAAAATTTTCTCTCCCAAGTGGCATCCTCATCCGGCAAATTCTTCCACCTCACCAAGAATTCCCTGACCGTCCTGCTCCGTAGCTGCCTCTCCCTGGTATCAATAATGGCCTCTGGCTGCAACACCAAATGCCCCTCATCATCCGTGGGTGGTAGCTCATCTGTCACTGTCACCTGCTGCCCCAATGCCTTCTTCAGTCATGATACATGGAAAATGTTATGAATCTTGCTGCCTTGGGGCAGCTCCAACTCATATGCAACCTTTCCAACCCTGCGTATCACCCTGTATGGCCCATAAAAGCGGGGCTTGAGCTTCTCAGCTCCCTTCTGCTTCAGTGACGACTGTCGGTATGGCTGTAATTGTAGGTAGACCAAGTCCCCTACCTCAAACTGTCTCTCCACCCGACCCGGGTCAGCATACAGCTTCTGCTGGTTCTGCGCTGTAGCCATATTATCTTTGAGAGCTCGGAGCATATCCTGACTCTCTTGGATCCAAATCTTGGCTCTTGGAGCCTTGCTAGCACCAAACATCACATCAGCAAAAGACAAAGAATGATACCCATATAAAGCGTAGAATGGAGACATACCAATGGACATGTGATGTGCAGTGTTGTAGCAATACTCCCCCAGATGCAGCCACTTTAGTCATGCTCGCTGCTGCCCACTGACATAGTTACGCAAGTAGCCCTCTAGCCACTTGTTAACTATCTCAGTCTGCCCGTCCGTTTGTGGGTGATAACTGGTACTCAGTGTCAACTCCGTCCCCACCAACTGGAAAAGCTCCTGCCAAAATCCACCCATGAAGCGGCTGTCCCTGTCACTGATGATGGTCTTAGGAAGACCATGTAGCCTGAAGACCTCTCTGAAGAACAGCTCGGCCACCTGCGCTGCTGTGTAGTGTCCGGATATGGCAAAAAAATGTGCATACTTTGTCAGTCGATCAACGACGACAAAGATACAACCCTTGCCTTGCACCATGGGCAACCCTGTGATGAAGTCCATCGAAATACTCTCCCATTTCCCCTCCAGAATGGGAAGAGGCTGCAATAATCCTGCGAGATGGCTCATCTCCCCCTTGTTCCTCTGGCAAACATCGCACTTCTTGATGTGCTGGAGTACGTCCTCCGTGAGGCCCTTCCATGAGAACCTTTCTCTAATGGCCCTGTAGGTTTGGTAAACCCCTGATGGCCGGTGAATCATGTGATGCCTGAAGTATCTTCTTCTTGAGCTAAGATCCCTGAGTCAAGAAGATCCGGTCCCTGTAGTAGATGATCTCATCGACCACCCTATACCTGTCATCCGCCACCTGACCATCTAGTACCTCACATGCAAATCTGTCCTTGGAGTACTCCACTAAAAGTCGAGCCCTCTAGTGTATATCCAAGCTCATAAGAGACAACGTGGCTGGTCTACATGAAAGGGCATCTGCTACCACGTTGTTCTTCCCCTTGACATACTCAATGTCGAAGTCATATGCCTGGATCTTACTGATCCACTTCTGCTGCCTCTCCTGTAGGCGCTTCTGCTCCAAAAAGAACCTGAGGCTGTTGTGATCAGTCCTCACCCTGAACCTGTTCCCCACCAAATACTGCTGGAATTTGGCCAATGCATGCATAATGGCCAGCATCTCCTTGTCGTATATAGAATACAACCTCTTGTGTGGAAGGAGCTTCTGGCTCTCAAAGGCTATAGGGTGGCCTCCTTGCATCAATACTGCGCCGATCCCCTCTCCGACACATCACACTCCAAAACAAATGGCTGCGTAAAATTCGGCAATGCGAGCACTGGGCAGCTGCTCATCACCTCCTTGAGCCTGTCAAAGGCTCGCTGTGTTGTATTTGACCAACTGAATTCCCCCTTTCTCGTCAGATCTGTCAGGGGTGCAACAAGCTGTGAGAAACTCTTGACGAACTTCTTGTAATAAGTACAAATTCCAATGAATCCCCGAAGTTCTGTCACGTTCCTTGGCTTCGGCCAATCTCTGATGGCCCTGATCTTCTCCTCGTGGACTCTCACTCCGTCCACCCCTATGATGTGTCCCAAGTACAGCATCTCCGTCAACCCAAACTCACACTTGGAGAGCTTGGCATAGAACTGCTGCTCCTCCAAAATGCGCAATACAGTCTCAATGTGCTGGAGATGCTCCTCCCAAGTCTTGTTGTAGATGAGGATATCATCAAAGAACACTAACACAAACTTCCTCAAGTGTCTATGGAAGATGTGATTCATGCAGCACTGGAATGTCGCTGGGGCGTTGGTTAGCCCGAAGGGCATCACCAAAAACTCAAAGTGCCCATAGTGACACCTGAAGGCGATCTTGGGAATGTCCTGTTCCCTCACGCGAATCTGATGGTACCCAGATCTCAAATCAATCTTTGAGAAGAACTGTGCTCCTCTCAACTCATCGATCCTGGGTATGGGGTACCTGTTCTTCAGGGTCTTCTTGTTCAGGGCCCTGTAGTCAATGCACATCCTCAATGTGCTGTCCTTCTTCTTCACCAACACCACGGAGGAAGCAAAAGGACTTGTGCTCGGCCGAATGTGCCCAAGAGCCAGCAACTCCTGGATGGCCCGCTCAATCCCGATAGGCCTTGGGATGCCTATAGGGGGTAGTAATCACTGCCTGTATGCCCTGCTCAAGCTCAATGGTGTGCTCAAACCCCCGGTCCAGTGGCTGTCCTGGCGGAATCTCTCGAAACACTGTGGCATACCTGTCAAGGATGGATTGTATCTCTAGGTGCACCGTCTGTCCTGTAGACCCTGCCTCTGATGCACGCAGCTCAACTGCCCACTCTATGTCTCCCTTCCGGAAGACTGCCTCCATTCGATGAGCTGAAACAGTCTGAGGCAGATATGTGTGCTGTCCCCGTATCTTCTCATGCCTTCGGGTCTTCTCATCATCCCACTCCATCTCTAGGGCCTTCCAATCTGTCGTGACCTTCCCTAGAGTGATAAGCCACTGAACACGCAGTATCATGTTGGTGTCCAGAATATTGACCACGAAAAAGTGGTCGGTCAGTGTATAGGTGCCCATCGTCACTGACTACTCTGGAACATAATGAGCACACACCATGGTCTGATCTCCTGGGACCAAAACTGAAAATCTATCGAAGCTCTTTGTTTATATATCTCTCCGCTCAACCATCTGTGCATCGATGAAGTTGTGGGTTGCCCCACTGTCAACCAAAACTGATACTCGCTGGCCACGTACTGCCCCCCGTACGCACAGCGTCAAATACTTGGGAACTCCTTGCAATGCTGCAAGGGCCCCTCCGGTAGGTGCAAAAGCCGCACCACCTGTTGCTGATGGTGGAGGCGGCAAAGGATCCTGCGCTGCATGACTGTCTCCTGCCTCCACGTCATCCTGCTCATCCTCTTCCCCGCTGCTCTCGGAGAAGACCTCAATAAAATGTGCTTTGCCAGCAGCACATCTATGTCCCGGTGCCCACGGCTCCTGACAGGTAAAGCACAACCGCTTCTTCTTCAGCTCCCTCCTGGCATCATCATCCATCTGTGCCCGTCCTGGATTCCCCTTTGGAGGCGGAATCCTCACATCCTTCCCCTTGGGCTGGAAAGCCTGTCTCTGGGGGTAAGGTGTCCGAGTCCTGGGTAAGGCATCCTGTAAATCACGGGTCCTGCTAATAGCATCCTGGAGTGTCGCTGGTCTAGTATATCTGACTAGATCCCGAAGTGGCTCTTCTAACCCCTCAACAAACATCTAGATCATCCGTGCCGCGGATAGATCTGGCACCATCACTGAAACCCTCAAGAAGTCTGTAGTGTATGTCTCTGGGCTCCCGGTCTGTTTGAGCCTCGTCAGCTCAACAAAGTGCTGTTCCGGATCCCTCTGGTCAAATCTCTCTATCAATCTCCTAGTGAACTCGGCATATGTCGTCACTGTGGAATGCCCGAGTGTAACCATCCCATGGAACCACCAGTCCTGGGCCTCACCATCCAAATGTAATGTCGCCACCTTAATGGCCTCCGTCTCTGACATCTGGTTGAGCTGGAAATAGATGTCCAGCTTCTCCACCCAAGACTTTGCTGAACTGTTTGATGAACCATCAAACGTAGGCAAGTGGAATCTGCTAGCTGTGCGGTGGGTATCTCCATCATGATAATGCCGGTGCCCTCTATGATGGTCGCAGGGTCTACTGTCCCACTGGAGCTGAACAAAGTCTCTGAACGAGAGAGCATCCTTGAACTCCTGCCCATAGGCCTGATACTCTGCAAAATAATCGCCCATATGGCCAGGCTCTGCCTCCTGCTGGGCTCCTGCCCCTATGTCCGCTCCCAGAAAAGTGGGCATGGTAGAGCGTGTAGGTGCATGTGATGCTTGGTGCTGGGTAGCATCACGCTGAGTGGCAATACGCTCAGGCAAATGGTGGGATGTACCTGATCCCTCACCAATCTGGAAACCCCTTGGGGTTTCACGCTGTCTAGCCTCCACAGCGGTGAATCTCTGCCTCATCACCTCGATCTGCCTCACCAGATCCTGTACTGATCTGAGGAGCGCTTCCCCAAACTGTTTTGCATCACTGTCATCTGCCATAGGCTCTCCCTCCTCTGCGTCTACCACAGGCTCCTCCTGCTCTGCGTCTATCACAGGCTCTTCCTGTTCTGCGTCCACCACCCAAACGCAGTCCCCCTCTACGTAGGTGTTCTCCAACCTATGCTCAATATCTCTGTACTTCCTGCTTCTATAACAAATGTAGGGCTTCTCCCCCGGTGTCATAGACAACTAGCTCCACAGGCTGAGCCAGAACTATGCTCTGATACCACTGTAATATCCCCTTTTCAGGGATATCTCTCAAACACAACAAACTCCAACCAGAGATGGACTGGTAGGGCGTTTACCAGATATGTCACCTCTGAAAAGAGGGTGAGATCTGGAGGCTACCTGGCGCTTTCCAGACTCTGTCTAAGAGTATGGGGTAAACACACCAAGTGGTATACTAACAGTAATGCTCAGATAGATAAAATAACAGTAGTGCAAGCATATAATAGCAATGTAGACATAAACATATACTCAAGAAATATACGCAAAATGCCAAGCCATTTTATTATACTGAGAATAGAAATGAGTACAATAGGTGATCAGAGTGATGGCACCTAGACTTGCACCAGGCAAGTGAAGGAAAGCTCTCAGAATGATAGAGAAATGGCTGCAAACTGATCTATGTCCAAACTGCCGGAGAACCGCTGTGCTGCTGCTACTGCTGGGATCACATGAAGATTTGGGGCTGCTCCCCACCTCAGAAAATGCTGAAACTCTGGAATCAACCTCTACTCATCAAACCCAGAAAAGCCCAGAAAGCTTTTCGCAAATAGCCGACCCCCGAAAAACACCTCCTTGGGGATCTACGCTATCCCTCAAGGCTCTGCGCTGCCCCTGAAGAGACCACTCCAAAATGCTGCCTCAAACTCCACCAAAAATCTCCAATGGGCAAGGGCTGGCCCCTTGCTCAATCTCAGAGCTTGAATCCTTCGAACAAGATCGAACCAAACTCCCCACCAAGTGAATTGCATCCTCCCTCTCAGGACTGCGCAGTCTCTAGAAGAGAAGCTCCTCCACAAACAAAAACTCGATCCTCCCACTAAAATACTGAAGAGAAAACCTCACCCGAGCAGGCACTCGAAGTCCCCCGGGGCTGAGGGTGAGATCTCTGAACGGAGACACTCGTCGCACTAAACAGTGCTGCAGACAGGCTAAACAACCAGCGTGCTCAAGAAGTCGAATGACCAGCTTAATATCATAACATCGAATGCTCCAAATGAGGAGGCTCTCCTCCTTATATAATGTTGGCCTCTCTCTCTCAAATCCTAGGCCTTTCATCCAACGTAGCCTCCTTGGCCCCCACGCTGCCAACTCACCCTGCGCTGTCTCTCCAAGTGTTCACGTGGGTCCCTTCCCTACGTGGTCCTTTTGCCCCCCTTGGTTCACTTAAGTTACAACGTTGTGCTACTAGGGAGTGCACTTTTATTTCTAAAGTGAGTTATGTCCCCTCTACTCACCTTTTTATTTATAAATAAACTATAGAAGGCAAAATTGAGCAAAATCCGAATATTCCAATTAGCCATTGCTAATTAGGAATATTGCTGCAGAATACTTCTCGAGCTATAGGAAAGAGCAGATGAACTTCCAAATCACTATGGGCAATAGCACGAAGTGCACTCCAGTTGGGAGAGGATCCGTAGTGTTTCAGACACAAGTCAGAACTAGTGTTAAGATCACGGACGTACTACATGTGCCAGGGCTTGGGATGAATCTAATCTCAGTATCCCAGTTGCAGGACAAAGGGTATGACATACACTTTACCGAAAAGAAAGTATATGTCAAGCATCCCAGTTGGAAGCAAACAAGGTAGATCGGAGTTAGAAGCAACAGACTATAAAGGTTCCAGATTGAAACCCCAATGGCACTAGTCAGTAGTAATCTCGAAGACAAGAAAGGGTTGAATGAACTTTGGCATAGAAGAATGGGGTACCTGCATCACAGTGCATTAAAGATGCTCAGAGAAACAGTTGATGGGGCACCTGTTCTCAGCACGGAGCATGATGATGTATGCCGAGGATGCATACTTGGGAAGTACACTAAGGCAGCCTTTCCCATAAGTGAAAATAGGGCAGCAAGCATTTTGGGATTGATACACTCAGGTATCTGTGGACCAATGTCCACTAACGCTCTCAAAGGTGGCAAATATTTTGTCACATTCATTGATGATCACTCCAGGCCGACTTGGATCTACTTCCTAAAGACAAAAGATGAAGTCTTTGAAAGTTTCAAAGAATTTAAGCCTCTTGTTGAAAACATGATGGGGAAGAAGATCAAGACATTGCGTTCAGATAATGGTGGGGAATACATAGATGGAGACTTCATAGATTTCTGCGCAAAGGAGGGCGTCAGGAGAGAGTGGACTGCGCCATACTATCCAGAGTAGAATGGTGTGGCAGAACGAAAGAACATGACAATTGTAGGAGCAGCCAAGGCCATGTTATTTGACCTTGATTTACCCCGATATTTATGGGCTGAAGCCTGCAACACGACAGTGTATATCCAGAACAGGACACCTCATAGAGCATTGAGGAAGAAGACTCCTGAAGAAGTTTTCACAGGGAAGAAACCGGAGGTAGGGCATCTTCGGATATTTGGTAGCATGGCATACTGTCATGTACCCAGCGAGAAGAGAAGCAAGCTTGATCAAACTGCAGAAAGGGGGTATCTTGTAGGGTACAGTGACACCTCCAAGGCATATAGAATCTATATTCCTGACAGTAGGAAGGTTGTGATAAGACGCGATGTTAAGTTCATGGAGGATAGAGCATTTCAGAAATCGCAAGATATGCCAGCAGAGGATCAAACTGCAGAAGTTCCCTTGGTCCAAGAACAATAGGGGCACCAAGAAGAGCAGACAGGAAGACATACTGTGGTACCAAGGACAGGTACCAACATTTTCACGGAGGAAGATCAAGAAGATACTCAGTCGGAAGAGCAAATAGAGGAAGAGTTGAGAGAGCAACCTTCCACCAGTGGACAGATTTGCAGGGAAGCTTAACAAATATTGAGGGACGCAGAAAACTTTATTGGGACTCCCAGGGATGGGAAGAGACAGCGCAGACCTCCTGATAGGTACTAGGCCTTAGTGGCTCAAGTAGAAGAACCTCCCAGCTTCCAGGAAGCTGTTCAGCTCCAAGTATGGGTAGATGCCATGATAAAAGAGTATGCTTCTATCATGACAAATGATGTTTGGGAAGTCGTACCCAGACCTCAGAGCAGATCGTTTGTTGGATCACGTTGGATCTACAAGATCAAATACGCTGCAGATGGCAGTGTAGAAAAATACAAGGGAAGGTTCATGGCAAAAGGGTATGCTCAGAAGGAAGGCATTGATTATGAGGAGACCTTCGCACTAGTTGCCAGATATACCTCCATCCAAACTGTAGTATCTTTAGCAGCACAGATGGGATGGGAGATTCATCAAATGGATGTCAAGACAACGTTCTTGAATGGAGAAATTGAGGAAGAGGTATACATCGAACGACCAAAGGGTTTTGAGACTCATGAAAGGAGGCCTCATGTGTGCAGATTAAAGAAAGCTCTATACGGGCTTAAGTAGGCTCCGAGAGCATGGTATGGTCGGATAGATAGCTATTTGCAAAAGATGGGATTTGTCAAGAGTGATGTGGATCCCAATCTTTACTATTTTTTGGTAGAGGATGAGCCATTGGTACTTGTACTATATGTAGATAATCTATTTCTTACAAGATCATCTAGGCTCATCAAGGATTGCAAACGAAATCTAGAAGTTGAATTTGACATGAAGGATTTGGGGTTAATGCACTACTTCCTAGGACTGGAAGTTTGTCAAAAGGATGGAGATATCTTCTTGGGATGAGGAGGTATGTTTCCTTGAAATTCTCAAGGAGGTTCCGTAATGCAGGATTATGAATCAACCCAGACCAAGTATTATCACCAAGCACCAATTGGAAAAGATAGATGCATCAATAATAATGTGAGGTAGGGACTCACCCATATAAGCGTACAACTCATCCGTCAATATGTATCCGGTGAATATCGTACTTTACATTTGCTTTGTCACACATTCTTAATGGGCCTATGGAACTTGTAAGAGTGCAATTAGGTGCAAAGAAGGCACGTCCTGAGGTTTATACGAGGAACATTCCGTATTTGGTAATGATATGGCAAGAGGAGAGTATACCAAAGGATTCACAGATGTAGATTGGGCATGAAGCCTGGCTGGGCAGAAAGTACTCGTGTGTTTCAACGTTGGATCAGCAATGGTGTCCTGGTGCAGCAGGAAATAGAAGTTAGTAGCATTGAGCACAATTGAGGCAGAGTACATGGCAGCTAGTACATCTACATGCAAAGCCATCTGGCTTCGAAAACTTCTTGTGAGTCTATTCAAAAGCAGGAAGGAGCCGACTTGCGTTTACTGCGACAATCAGAGTTGTATCAAACTCTCTGAAAATCCAGTATTTCATGATCGTTCCAAACATATTAACATCAGGTGTCATTTTATCAGAGACTGTGTTCAGCGTGGGGCAGTACAACTCCAGTACATTCCCACAGCAATAAAACAACATACAGACCACGGTTGCCTGGGGAGACTGTTCACTTACCAGTGGAATGGTATGATTTGAAAATCCTTCGTAAGAAATGGATCCTCGCTGCACTTGAAGGAGGGAGTTACAGACAGTTGGAAGGAAAGAAGAGAAGAAAGAGTCAAGAGGGGACAGATGTACATGGAAAAGACTGAGTAGCATCAACCACACAACAACAGATGTTGCTAAGTTAGAATAACAAAGACAACAGGTTTTTTTGTGAGGGTCTTTTCCTTGCCAGAGAGTGTTGATTTATAGATCGTATGTGCTCAGCCTCAGTAATTTTGTATATGTGTCAAGACAAGATGTATTCATACTGAAGGATTTAAAGATTCCACTTAGATGGTTTGATTAAAATAATTAATTGTTTTTAATGTTTTTCTTAAGTCTAAACTTAGGGAAACTGATTAATTAAAGGGTATTAATTAAACTAAGTGTGAATCTTCTAGAAGAAGTCATGGATCACCTCCAAGTTAATCTTAGCCCTTGATTATGTTCTAATCTTGGCCGTTGAAGGTTCAACAAAAGAATATAAGGAGGGTGAGGGGCCTATGGAAAAACACATCAGACGGAGAAAGAATCAATAGTTCGATTTCTTCGGTGAGAGGAAGAATCGAAGTGGTTCTCATTTGCAGAGAGGAGAAGGTGAAATCTCCAAAAGGGAAAATTTCTGAAGCATAGAGAGTGCATGAAAAGGAGTGAGAGAGGAGTCAAAGCATCAACGTAGAGTTACCCTAGCAACAACTACGCTCGGCCAGCGCAAAGAAGTAGAGGGAGTTTCGATTTCTGTTGGAGGGGCAGCTGAGGTTTCATCCAGTTTCAGGAGGACATTTCTGGAAGGAAGGAGCACTCTAGTCTCATGCAGCAGCAGGCACGAAAGCAACCACGACAAGCAGCAGCAACAGTGAGGCAGTGACAGCGTGAGTGACGCAGTCACTGCGCAGAAATCACGCAAGCTGCCAGTAAGACTTAACCGTCAGCTCCCGTGTGATGAGCATGTCTCACTTAGCCTTTTCTCATCAGAATTCTTCAGGTGATTGATTGACATTTACAATCACACATTTGTACTCAGAATTTCTGCATAATAAAGAAACCCTCAGATCTACTGCACTGGTTTTCCCACATTGGGTTTTTCCAGGGACAATTGTCCAAAAATAACAGTGTCTATGTGTGATTACTTGTACTATTTTTTATATGTAGATTGTTAATCGTGAAGTCTGCAACATATTTTATTTTGTTATTTAACACGAGAAATGTTAATTAATTTTTATTGAAAATGCAATAGAAGAAATTCAATATGTAGTTGCAGTAGAATTCTCCATTATAGAATTTTCACACTCTCCTCCTCGAACTTCACATCCTTTCTAATCACCACTCTCCGTTTAGAAGGAATGAAGATCCGATAGGCCTTCGAATTCTCCCTGTAACCCATAAAGATACCCTTCTCTGCCATGGGTTCCAGCTTCGTCCTCTGCTCCTTGGGGATATAAGAATATGTGAGACATCCAAAGATACGAAGATGTCCCACATGAGGCTTCTCTCCAGTGAATGCCTCCTCCGGAGTCATATTCCCCAATACTTTGTGAGGACTCTTGTTTTGAAGATAAATAACAGTATTGCAGGCCTTAGCCCACAAAAACAAAGGCAACCCCTAATCATGAATCATCTCTCTAGCAACCCCAACAATAACTCTGTTCTTCCTTTCAGACACCCCATTCTGCTAGGGGTTGTAAGGAATCGTGAACTCTCTCTTAATGCCCTCCTGTGCACAGAAGTCACAAAACCCACCATCGGTGTACTCACCACCATTGTTTGACGTCAAGACCTGAATATTCCTACCTGTCTGCTTTTCCACAAGAGCTTTGAACTCTTTAAAGCGATTGAAGACCTCACCCTTGGTCTTCAAGAAATATATCCCAGTCCTCCTAGAGTAGTCATCAATGAATATAACATAATACTCATAACCACCCAAGGGCACATGAGACATACCATCACTAACATCAGTATGAATCTAGTCTAGTATACCTGTAGATCTGCTGTCGCTCGTTGGAAATGGTAACTTGGTGTACTTGCCCAAAGAACACCCTCTGCAGACCTCATAATGCTCGACACTGAAATCAGGAACTCTAGTAGTGATCTCCCTTAGAACTCTCAAAGCTCCATGATGCATATGCGCCATCCTCCGGTGCCATAACTCGCACAAGTCTCTACTGCTGGTGGTACTAGTGTGAGTGCTACCAGATGTGCTACTCACCAATGCTCCTATCCACTGAAAGCTGAATCTATATAGTTTCCCAGAGCGTACTCCAATCACTTTGGCCGAAGTGATGGAAGCTCCCCTGGGATGCATCAATACCTGCCCTCTTGAGAAGGTGACGTCAATCCCCTTCTCCTCCATAGCAGACACTGAAATCATGTTCTTCTTCATCCTCAGAACATACAAAACATCCATGACCGTCAATGGAGGCAAAGACTCCCTCTCAAAGGTCACAATCCCCACACCAACAGCTGTCACAGTGCGGTCATCTCCTAGTACAATCTCAATATCAAGTGCCCTCTCTCCAAGCTCTGAAAATAACTCCCGTGCACCTGTCATATGGCGGGAAGCCCCACTGTCTATATACCACACATCGGATGATGTACTCCTACTAGACGTAGAAGTAATAAATGAAAAATTCCTGTCAAATGGTGAAGCAAACTGCTCCACTTTTGCTGAAGTTGCAGTACCCTTCTTCCCCTTGTTTTTCCTCTCAGGACGTCGTAGCATAGTGTCCCATCTTCTGACATGCCCAACATTTGACTTTGGAAATGTCCGTATATTTCTTCTTCTGCTTCTCCTTTCCCTTAGCCCCATTTGATGAGGCCCCTTTCTTGGCCTTCCCTTTCTTCTTCCCCCTGGCTGTCAAGGCTACATCGTCCTCATCTGCTATCTTCACCCCACCATTGCCAATCTTCCGTATCTCATGCTACACATAATCATCCCAGATTTTGTCCCGATTGGGAAGATTCTCCCTAGAGGTAACAATATCTCCAAAGACCTCCCAAGACTTAGGAAGTCCTGCTATGGCTATCCTGACTAACTTTGTGGGTGCAACTACCTCACCAATAGCAGTCAAATCATCACGTACCTGTTTGACCTTGCCAAGATAATGAACTACACTTTCAGCGTTTGTCATCTTGATGTTCTTTGAGTACCATCTTCCTGCTCTCATCGGTAGTCTGATAGGGAGTGGTTAGTGCTATCCACATCTGATATGCATATGTGTTTCCTCTCACTTAAGGAACCACATGATCCTTCAGACTGTCCATCAAAATCCTTTTTGCCTTTGCATTATGTTTTGTGAATTCAACAAGTTCATCTGCGTCAATAGGAGGTACAACCTCTTGTGGCATTATTTCCCAAATTGCTGCCTCCTCAAACACTGTCTGAATTCTGTCGTTTCAAACAACATAGTTGGATATCCCATCTAGTCTGTGCTTTATCCTTAAGAACATGGCCATGACTATTGTCCAAAATTTACAAAACCAAGAAAATAGAGAAATAAACTTTCCATTACACCTTGTTGTCCCAAAAGTTTGGTCTGTGTGAAATTTCACCTTGCTATCCCAAAATATCAGTTTGCTGTCCAAAAATTCAGTTTGCTGTCCAAACCATTGTTTGCTGTCCCAAACTACTGTTTGCTGTTCAAACTGCAATTTTCAGCTTGTAGCTCGGTACCATGTTAAAATTTGATGACTAAAAAGTTCCCTGCAATCCCATTCCAGTTTTAATTTCACCTTATCACTTCCATTCAGTTAAATGCCCTTTCCCATAAACTTACATTCAACATATAGAATTCTGGAAATGAAATTTTCAGATTAAAACACATGGGACTGTCAACACATGCTGAAAATAAATATGGACATAAACAGACCAGCAACACATAAAAAATATACACAGATTTTTGGTCAACTTAGACCCAGACAAAACCCCTTCATTCTTCTCTGGGGAAAACCTGTTAGAGAGCCCTTCAAATTTATTTATCTTTCAAGTTTAGGAAAAATACATTTGCAGACAAAACAAAACAACATACAACTTATCTCTTCAGCGCAAAACTCCTTGAAAACCGTGCCCACTTTGCCTCAATTTCTGTGCCCACTTTAAGCTGAAACAATACTGTACTGATGCAGACTGTACTGTACGGATTTCTGTACCGCTGTATGGATTTTTTTTCCATTTTTTTTGCTCAAAAACAACCCTCGAACTACGTGTAGCTCACAACATTAAATGTTGTTCGAATTGTACCTTCTGCTATCTTCTATGCCTTGATTTCCGTGCCCAACTTTGCCCAGAAATCACTCCTTCAGCTTGCTGCAACAAATTTCTCTTTCAAAATTTTTCTTTAGCTCTCAACCTCATTTCTCCAATCTGCTCATGAAGAATGAATGAATGCAGTCTCTCTTTTCTTTTCCCTCTTTTGTTTCCCTAAATGACTTTTGGGCAACCCTAAGATCTAATGGCTCAGATTCATTTAGATCTAGGGATGAGAATAAATGTGCATTGAATTCTCACTTTCTATTTTTTAACTCACCCATTAAATAAGTACCCACATTGTACTTTATGTCTAAATTCACTTTTCACTTTATAATTTAATATTGAATTTACCACTTATAAAGTCACTTTCACTTTATAATTTAATATTGACTTTACCACTTATAAAGTCGCTTTCAGTTTGTAATTTAATATTGACTTTACCACTTATAAAGTCACTTTCACTTTATAATGTCACACTTGGGAAAATAATTATTTTGGACACTTTTCCCTAGGTAAAGACCAACCCATGGGAAACCACTTGTCCAAGGTACATTAAAAATCAACAAATTGTATGAATTTAGGGGATATTTCTGGAATTCTCTGTGTTTTTGGAATGTAGATTCGTTCGAGTTGCGGTGGTGGATGTTAGGTTGGAGACTCTTTTGTGCAGCGGTGGACAGGAAAGTTGGTTTTGTTTTTATTTTTATTTTTATATAATTTTGTTTTTTTATTTTTAATTTTTTGAATTGTTTTATATAAATATATATATATATATATATATATTTCTATTTTTGATTTTATATAGTGTAATGTTTTATATATATATATATATATATATATATATATATTTTTAAATTTATCTAGATGTCTTTTATTCTTTTTCTTTTTAATTTTTATCCCCAAGGGCCTATTGGTGAAGATGGAGAAACTCCAAATTCTAGTAGCGAAGCACTTCAACGACAACGACATTGACGAATTTGACGGTCAAGGACACGGATCAGAGAGCATGGCTCTGTGCAGTGGTGAGCGGCCAGAAGATCGAACTGCTTTGATACCAAATGGAATGGACAAAGTTCGTACCTCAATTTAAATACTCTAGAAGACTTGGAATATGAGAATATCCATCGAGGATACAAATTTATTATATATAAAATTATGATGAATGATTGATGTTACAACTGAAAGTGAAGGGCCTACTTATATACTAGAGAGGTGCCTCTTCATGGATAGTCATGTCCCATTTAGACATGCCTCTTCAACCTAATTACTAATTAATTAATCATTATTTATTATTTATATGATTTTATTCATAACAAACCCTCTGAAGCCTTTGCGCTACTGTTGACTCTGCACTGTGCCAACTGCATTGCTGCCAACTTTGCTCTGTGCTGCTAAACTCCTAACGCTGGTAGCCGTTGCATCTGTCACTCTGGCACCTGATTTTATATATATATATATATTTTTAAATTTATCTAAATGTCTTTTATTCTTTTTCTTTTTAATTTTTATCCCCAAGGGCCTATTGGTGAAGATGGAGAAACTCCAAATTCTAGTAGCGAAGCACTTCAACGACAACGACGTTGACGAATTTGACGATCAAGGACACAGATCAGAGAGCGTGGCTCTGTGCAGTGGTGAGTGGCCAGAAGATCGAACTGCTTTGATACCAAATGGAATGGACAAAGTTCGTACCTCAATTTAAATACTCTAGAAGACTTGGAATATGAGAATATCCATCGAGGATACAAATTTATTATATATAAAATTATGATGAATGATTGATGTTACAACTGAAAGTGAAGGGCCTACTTATATACTAGGGAGGTGCCTCTTCATGGATAGTCATGTCCCATTTAGACATGCCTCTTCAACCTAATTACTAATTAATTAATCATTATTTATTATTTATATGATTTTATTCATAACAAACCCTTTGAAGCCTCTGCGCTACTGTTGACTCTGCACTGTGCCAACTGCATTGCTGCCAACTCTGCTCTGTGCTGCTAAACTCCTAACGCTGCTAGCCGCTACATCTGTCACTCTGGCACCTGACTTCACCAACTGCCACTGGTCCATTCTACTACTGCTGCTATGGGCTCCCGTAGCAAGGAATTGATCCAGGAGGTGGACTCCTCAAGGATCCTGCCCATCCTGTAGCTCTCTAAGGCTACAAAAACATATCACCCTACCTCTCGCCTGGAGGTATATGGGCAGTAATGGCAAACTCCTCTTTGATCTCTGTGGTAGCAACTTGCTGATCCTTCTCCTTCTCTTTGTCCTTCTTTTGAAGAGGACACTGAGAGCTAAAGTGGCCCATCTCACCACATCGGAAACACTTGATCTTCGAAATGTCCTTCTTTCGCCTACGGTGCTCCTGCTGCCCCTTTGATGCAAGGGCTGTATTTTCTTCTTCCTTTACTTCTTCTTTCTGCCCGCTACTGATGTTGCCATCTAGTTTTCTCTTTACTAAATCACGCCTCATCTCTTCTTGTTGGAGAACAACCCACATCCTCTCCCAATACGACAAATTTTCTCTGCCCCGAATACTCTAGACGAAAACTTGCCATTCTTTTGAGATGCTGTTCAGGGCTAACCTCACCATCTCCGTAGCTTGAGGCGCTGACCCTACATCTGCCAGCTGATCCTAGACTTCCTAAAGCTTCATAAGGAAGGGATCTATGTGCTCCCCCTTCTGCATCCTCGTGGATCTCATCTTCTCCTTCAAGTACATCTTTCGTTGCTCAGAAGATCCCTCATACAACGTGGCCAATGCATCCCACATTTCTTTGGCTGTGCCCCAAGCTACCTTTGCGCAGTCACTGCGCTGCCTCTTCATCACAACTCGTAGGGATTGCGTCACTCCTCTAGCCGATTGATCTGTTGGCTGGATGCTCAGATCTGTGACTCGTTGGTCTCACATCCCGACTCCTAGCACTAGATCTAGATTGCTCCTCAGCAAAATTGTGGATCTCCTCTTAGGCTCTGCGTTGCCTCATCGTGGCTTTGCGTTGCCCAGCATGGCTCTACGCTGCCTCTCTAGATCTCACTCTGCCTCCTCTGCTCTGTATTCACCAGACCAGGAAAACATCCACCGACCACTATCCCTGCTCCTCACTGCAAGAAATTAGCTCAATGACTCCTCTGGCAATTGCTGTGCTGCTCTCTTGAGAATTTGATCTCTAGATCTCTCATTCAATGTGTCCTCCAAGTGCCCATCGAGCTTCTGATTATAATCTTCTCGTTGAACATTCAACGACCCAGATTAAATCCTAATCAATGGCTCAGATCATCTCTCGCTCTGCGTCTTTTTCTAGAAGATTCACACCCAATTTAATTAATACCCTTTAATTTTTTTAATTTCCTAAGTTTAGACTTAGGCATCCTTTAAAAATAATTAATTATTTTAATTAAACTTTCTCTGGGTGGAATTTCCCAAAATGATTTCTAGGTCTTGGAGAATGCATGTGTCCTAGCTTCCTTGCAAATTCTTGAGGCTAGAGCACATCTGAGGGCACTCTGCCAAGTTACCATCTATTGATGCACGCCCAGTCTCTTTTCAAAACAATAGCGAGAAGGGCCTTCCTCGCCCCTTAGTGTTCATCTTGATGGTCTCTGACCTATCATCCGAGGGAGGATGCAATCCCGTCTCTGTCATCCCCATGATCAAATAAAATGTAGTCCTCTAACCCAATGGATCCCTAGATTCCACAACCAGATTAGAGGCCCATCACTCCCAATTCTTGCTGCTTGCCATTGAGTAGTGCCAATGACCGCCAAAACCCACACGTGCCAGTCATCTTGCCATACTAGCATAGTGCCCCAAGTCATCAACAAATCTCTAGGGGCCAAACAACTCTCTGTGCAATTGAATCCCGATGGAAGACCTGTACAACCTTCCGCTGTAGAAACTTGCACATCCTGGAATGTGGTTGAACTGCCAAGCCTTTGTGAAAATTCGATTCCCCGAATTCCTCCTACAACAAACTGATATTACTTCTTCTTGTTAAATTCTACAAGTAAATATCAAAGCAAATACAATTGCAGCCGTCACAAAAAAAATGCGGAAGACAAGTACTGAGCAAGAAGAAATACAACACACACAAGTGACACCGTTATTTTTGGACTAATGTCCCTCGAAAAACCCAATGCAGGAAAACCGGTGCAACAATTGAGGGTTTGTATTATTAAGCAGTGATTTCTAAATCAGGGTTGCGGGGAAGCTTCAAACCCCCTTCGCTCCCGCTTCCGAAACTCGCTCCGTGCGGGAGCGTTTCAGAAACGCTCAGAAATGCGCTCCCGAAAACGCTTCCTGATGGGAGCATTTTCGGGAGCGCGTTTCCGACCCTGTAAAAACGCTCCCTGTTTTTTCGGGAGCGTTTCAGGAAGCGCTCGGGAGCGAATGCTCCCTGAGCGCTTCTGACGTTTAAAAAACGCTTCGGGAGCGTTTTTTAAACGCCGAAAGCGTTCGGGGAGTGTTCGCTCCCGAACGCTCCCCGGCAAAAAAAACGTTTCCCGCCGCGCGGAATTTTTTTTATGAGAAAAATCGATTTCTTTAAAAGGGGGGGGGTTTCATTTGCATTTCATTGTTTGTTGAGTTGAGAGAGAGCAAGAAGGAGAGCGCAAGGTTTACAGGAGAGCAAGGAGCAAAGCTGACAGGAGAGCAAGGAGCAAGGCTGATAAGAGGATTGCAAGAAAGAGGTAGGCCTTCTAATCCAATTTTGTATTTTCTAGGATGAATTTGTAGATTGTTAAATTGTTTAAAAATGAAAACTTGAATTTTTCTTAAATGTTGCATTTTATTGGATTTAAAACTTTAAAAATGAATTGTTTTTTTTCCTATGTTGCATTTCCTATTCCCATTTGGCATTTTTCCATTTATTTTGCAGGCTAGATTCTAGAAACTTGAAACTTGTTTCCATCATGGCTATATGGCTAGGAATTTTCCTCATGTTGGTTCCTTTCGTTGTGATAATGGTGGTGGAGAGTGCTAGAAGAAAGAGGCAAATCAGAGAAGAGGAGGATGAAGAGGAGGGTTATGGTGGATCTGAAGAAAATCCTGAAGAGGAGGAGTATTATGCTGAGGAGGAAGTGGGGAGTGGAGACCTTGAGAACATAGATTCCCCAACTAAACAAGACCAATATCCTTTGTGGAAATATGTTCAGAAAATGGAAGGAGGGAAAGGTGGTGGAACCACTAAATTTATTTGCCCCCATTGCAATAAACAATACCATGGTTCATACACCCATCTGAGAAGTCACCTTTGTGGGATAATGCCAGGGGATGGAACTAAAAATCTTGGAATCAAAATTTGTGTTTTTGTGCCAGCACCACAGAGAGAGATATATAGGAAGGAAGAGGGGGTTGCCCTACAAAGATCATCTAAAAGATCTAGGGGTTTCATTGATTCAAGCCCAACACATCATGGACAAACAAGTTCAACTTCCACCCATGCCAGTGGTTTTGGAAGCAGTGGCACTGGATTAAGGCGTAGAACCATATCCGATTTCCTAGACGAAGGGTGTAGGAATGATGTGGATTCAAAAGTTTACCGGTTTCTATATGCATGTGGAGTGCCAGCCATTCAATGTTCTTCGCTCACCTTATTGGCATGAAATGGTTTCTGCCATTAATGATGCCCCCAAAGGATACAAAAGCCCTGGGTATGACAAGGCCAGAACCGTGGGTCTTGATCATGAAAGAGCTAAAACCGTGGGTCTTGATCATGAAAGAGCTAAAATAAATCATTCTTTGGCTATAATGACAGGTTCGTGGAATGAGCATGGGTTGTCCATTGTCTCTGATGGATGGACCAATGTAAAAGGAAAACCATTGATAAATGTTTTGGCTGTGTCGGTTAGTGGTGTAGTCTTCCTGGCAGCTTATGATTATTCAGATAAATTCAAAACCGGCATTAACAATGCAGAACCATTACTTGATATAATTGAAAAGACTGGGCCATACAATGTCATACAGGTCATCACTGATAATGCTGCTAACTGTAAGGCAGCAGGAGCAATTGTTGAGGATAAATACCCCAACATTTTTTGTTCTGGGTGTTTGGTTCACACAATGAACCTTTTGATGCATGATATCATCAAAAACAAACAACCTCAATTCAAATGGCTTGGTGATTTGTACAAGAGGTAAAAAAATGATCAAATTTATTACAAATCATAGCAATACCCATGGGCTTTTCCGTCTCACTCCAAATTGGAGTTGATGAAAATAGGAAAAACTAGATTTGCTAGCTATTACCTCACCTTTAGGCGCCTTTTGAAGGTAAGAGAGTCATTGGCTGCAATGGTATCAAGCCCACACTGACAGCTATTAAAGGACAGGGCGGCAACAATAGTTGACAGGCAAAGTTTCGAACATGTGGAGGAGACCGCCCTTGACCATTTGTTTTGGGCACGTATGAGGGAAATTGTGAGTTTTACCAAGCCCATTTATAACATGATTCGCTTTGCAGATACTGATAAACCAGTGATTGGAGAGGTTTATGAGCAGATGGATAGCATGTTGGGACAAATAAAAGATATTTTTAAGGATAATGATCCCAACTTGTATGCTATGATTCATGACTGTGTGTGTGCACGGTGGAATAAACTCAATGTTCCACTACATGCTTTGGCATATATCCTTACGCCAAAATATTACTCTCCATCTTGGTTGGGCCAACTTGCACCTGGAGGTGGGGTTAGGGTGAAACCTCACACAGATCCAGAGGTACAAGAGGGGTACATGAAGGCATTGGACAAATTGGTACCTGACGGGGAAGAGTGTGCTAAATTGCGCCTTGAATTAGGCAAATACTTCAGTTGCACTGCTAACTTTGGTTCTTTCCATGCAATGGAAGACAGGGACAGATTTGATGCTCTCACATGGTGGGAATCATATGGCGGCATGGGACTTTTGCCAAAATTGGCTAAAAAAGTTCTCTCACAGGTTGTGAACACTTCTTCTGCAGAGAGGTGTTGGAGCACCTACAGCTTTATACACAATGTGAGAAGAAACAGGCTGAATGAAAACCGAGTTGAAAGCTTGGTTTATGTGCATTATAACTTGAGGTTGTTGAGCCATTACTATGATCGGGCAAATGAGGATCAATCATACAGAGTCTGGGACAACAACCCAGAGGATGATAATTTGGAGGACGACACGTTACATCTGGAAGAATTGGAAGCAAAACTTTATAGGGATGATGATGAAGCATCAACAGCACCGCCACACACAGGGCCAGTCCCACCATCTACTGGTAGCAGTGCGGGTGCCAGTGCCAGTGCCACTCCTCGATATCACACTATTGTTCCTTTGCAGATCCAGCCTCCACCTTCTAGTCATGGTCGTGGTACTCCTGAGAGTACTAGAAGACCAGCATTTCCTCGTGGCTCACAAAAATTAGGCATTTCTCGTGGGCGTGGCAAGGGGCCAGCCAGATAAAATAGATTTGTTGTTTACTAGTCTTTTCTATTTGTTGTTGACAGTTGAACAGTTGAAACTTGACTCTTTTTGATTTCATATATTTAATGACAATTTAAGTTTGAAGTTTGAATTTGAAAGGTGAAACTTTGAAGTTGGCATTTATAAGTTTACTGTTTACAAGTCATTATGAAATATGAATATGATGCTTCATGAAAGTTATATGGTGATCAATGAATCAATGATGATAAATGTTATATAATATCAATGATGATAAATGTTATATATTGAATTTTGAAATCAATGAATCAATGATGATAAATGTTATATATCAATGATGATAAATGTATATTGAATTTTTAAATCAATGAATCAATGATGATAAATGTTAGATATTGAAATTTGAAATCAATGATGATAAATGTTATATATCAAATTATCAATGATGATAAATGTTATATATTGAATTTTGAAAGCTTGAAACCTTCAGATTGATGATTTGCGAGACTCAAGAGTCAATATGTTGTATGCTTCCAACTCGTGGGCGTGGTTGATGAAGATTATAACTTCAAGATGATTGATGTTATATGATTCAATCTATGTTTTTATGTTTTTTATATCTAATTCATCATTCTACATGTTTTTGTTGACATATATGCATCAAAATATAAAAAATATAAAATATATATATATATATATATATATATATATATATATAAATGCTCCCGAAAACGCTCTGGACCCGGAAACTTTTAAAAATGGCGCTCCGCGCTTCGCTCCCGTTTCCAAGTAACCTTGTTCTAAATACAATCTTGATGCCCAAATCTGGATATCCAACAAAGAATCTCACTGGTAGAAAAATAGTGAGGATTACGTCAGATTAACATTGGAGATTTGGCACTAACCCAACCCTGAACTAACAAGTTCCATGCTGCCTCTGTGCAGATCTGCGTCACAATTGCTGAGGACTGTGTCACTCCCTTCGGCTAGTCTTTCTGTTGGCTGGATGCTTGATCCTCTGCCCCTCAACTCTCACACCACGACTCTTGACACTGGATCTGATCTGACCCTCGGCAAAATAGTTGATCTCCTCAAGGCTTTAGTGCTGCCTATGCGCTGCCTAGCGTAGCCCTTACGTTGCCTCTTTTGGTTCTTCCTCTACCTTCTTTGTGATGTATTCCCAGCTTAGGAAAAATCTCTCCAATCGGAAATTATCTCTGCCCCTCACTGCGAGAATCACCTTGATGGTCTCTTCGGCTGCTTTGCACTGCTCACTTGAGAAATCGATCTCTAGATCCTGTCCTGATGTGATTTCCAAATGCCCATCAAGCCTTCTCTTATAACGTTCTCATTGAGAAATCAACGGCCTAGATTAAAACTTAATCAAGGGTTAAGATTAACTTGACTTGATCTTCGTCTTTTTCTAGAAGATTCACACACAGTTCTATTAATACACTTTAATTATTTTAATTCCCTAAGTCTAGACTTAGGCTTCCATTAAAAATAATTAATTATTTTAATAAAACCTCATCCGGGTGGAATTTCCCAAAGCACTTTCTGGGTATTTTGTAATACATGTGTCCAAGCCTCCCTGCAAAATTTGAGACTTAGAGCACATCTGATGCTACCAGAAATCAATAGCCTTGAGAGGTCGGGATCCCCTGCTGATCGTAAAAGGAAACTACCATGCTGATGCTGCGACTCCCTAGTCATAACTAGTAGTGCAACATGCTCATATTGGGTCCCCCCCTCCTGTATCTCTCAGCCACCATACAGGAAATGACCAAAGCTATGGCCAACATGCGGGGACAAATCAACACTACTCATGTCTCCCACCCCATGGCTAGCCTCGATGCTAAGCAACAACAGGGAATACCCGCCTCACCATGTGGAGAAAGCCTTAGTGATCTCCCATGTGTTGATCCAAGAGTGGGCTAGATCTCTCTATGTCAGGATCTTGCTCATCTTGAAGTGGTGTGATCCACTCATCACTTGAAACCCCGAGTTTGCGGTGACATAACTCTAACAACGGCTGTGATCCATTTGCGCCTCAACTTTGATCCCTGCGGGTCTAGACTCCATATATCAAGGGACAATCTGGTGTATACCCCATGGCCCTGCTGTTGCCTGGTCACACGATGAACCCTACCATCCCATCTTTGGATGGTGTACCCAAAAACTGCTAGAAGCCTACGTGCCCTCCTGTAGTACATATCCCGACATGTAACTCGCTCCATCGGGTGGCAACTCTTGTTGAAAAGTGTAACTAGGATCGATCTTCATATTGACTACGTAATTATGTATTTATGTAAAGAAGAAGACGAAGATAATAAAATGTATTTTTGTTGTACTTGCTTCATGGGTTTCATGAGCAAGATTTTATTATAGGTCAATGGACTTCTTCTTGATGTCTATTAGGATTTGTCTTCTAGTTATAAATGTAATTAAGAGTCGTGCACATGAAGAGTCTAGTCAACAAAATATGCTCCAAGAGCTTGTCATGATACCGTGAATAAATGGCTCCTGAATGATGTTCAAAGATACCCTCATTAACGCTGGATTAGATGCTCTCCATGTCGGCCTATATACAGTGGTGAAGTCGGCCTACAAGATTTTTTGTAGGGTTCGCCTAAAAGACAGAACTGTGCACTATATATATCAAAGGACCTGCGGCTTATTTGACAATCAAGAAATGCAGATTTCTCTGAGAAAAAACAGTGTTTGTATGCAGTCTTGAGATCAGGGTTAAGTGCGGATTCTTCTGAGATATTACAACGTGTCAAAGTCTGTAACAAGTGCAAGTTAGAAAGGCAGTGATCAAGCATAAAAGGTGCGGATTCTTCTGAGATATTACAACGTGTCAAGATCTGTAACAAGTGCAAATTAGAAAGGCAGTGATCAAGCATAAAAGGTGCATATTTTTCTGAGATATTACAGCGTGTCAAGGTCCGTAACAAGTGCGAGTAATCAAGCATAAAAGTGCGGATCTGTTTTGAAGAATTGAATGCGGATCTGTGAATAGTGGCTGCGGACAAGAGTGCGGACTTCAGGATAAGGTTAAGTCTGATATATATACATATTCAGATCAAGATCAAGGATTGCGGATTAGCTTGAAGGAAGACTAGATATACAGCGTGACATTAACTAAAAGCGTGATAAGTTTTGGGTTGTTTTGAAGTTGAAGTGTGAGAAAGGAAGAAAGGTAAACCTGTGATTTACCTTGCTGTTCTACAATACATAAAGAGAAATGATTACACCTCAAGTAAAGAAGCTTCAGTGTTATGCAAAGTGAAAGGTTCTAGTGTTGGTGCAAATCAGTGCAGGTTGGTGCAGAAAAGCAGAAGCAGTTTGAAGGGGCAAGAAAGAAGCAATGAAAAGATCTTGGAAGCATTCTTAGGTCAAGGGTCTGAGTCTTGGTCATGTTACTCGTCATTTGAAAGTCTATAAGAAGAATTCTTGTGGGTTTTTCTCTCCAAGAGGGAGAGCTTTTGCCCTGGCTCGAAGAGCCTAATTTTGTGTCTCTTGTATTTTTGATAATTGACTTGATGAAAGATTAAATAAGCTAAGAAGCGAAGACATAAGTAAATCAAGTAAGCTCACAAGTAATTATCAAGAAGAGAATTTGAATTAATCACCAGCCCTCAAAATTCTCAGCATGGAATTAGAGCTAAGGTGCTGAAGGCAAGGGCTATTTGTCAAGAAGATACTCCAGGAAGCAAAGATAAAAGGTTTACATTGAAAAGTCAAATCAAGTTACAAGGAAGATTCTCAAGCTATCTCTTTCAAAGGATCAACTCATTCAAGAAAATAATCTTTGCCATCAAAGATTTACATTCAAGACATTGTTGGAAGAAACATCATCTTTTGAAGATATCCTAAATCATCAAGGAAGCTGCAAGTCACTCTACTCAAGTAAGGTCATAGATACTTATCATTAGGAGAAGACCCTTGACAAAAACGTATCATTAGGAGACATGTCAATCTAAATAAAGGATGCTGATGCCTACAGGAAGATGTCATGGTGAAAGATCATCATTAAGGTAACTTTTGATTGAAAAGTTCATATGTATATGTTTATCTGGATGGATTTATGCAGTGTTGCCAATCATGTGAAAAGATGTAAGATCCTTGGAGATGTTTCAAAAAAAAATAGCATGGCCTAAAAGGTGGACCAGATAAGGAAGTCAGATGAATCACTTTTTGATAGCTGACATGACTCATGGATGAAAGTGATGGATGATCTGTGCCTTATGAAGCCAAAGGTTGAAGATTCCTCAATATCGAAATCCATGACATTGAGGGGAGGAATTTTTCATGAGCAGTTGGGTGTCTCACCATTGCTGTTGTGGGTCTCTGGTTAAGAGGGAGCTTGGTGGTAAGTTTCTTAGTTGGAAGAAACTTGGTAATTCCTAAGAATGAGCTTAGGTACATTCCTTGTATAGGAATGAGTACATTCCCTTGTGGAATAGGTCCTCCATGGCTGAGAGGGAGAGATTGACATATCATTCTAGTCTTCAATTGGGAAGACAGAATGGTGGATTCGGTAATCATCTGGCATTCGATACTCTTTGAGAATGAGATAGGGCATTCAAGATAAGAGTAGTTGTAGATCGAAATTCTTTGAGGGCTAGCTACCCAAAAGAAGAATAGTCCAAGAAGGTCATACTTTGTGAACACTTGGGTGGAATATGTACCTTGGAGAGACAATGAATATGGTGTCTATAAGCCATGTGTCTCGCTAGCATTGTAGCCCATTGTCTTGTTGGGAGATGGGTCTGTTAGTCCAGGCCTTGCACTAGGACAATGCTGGTTGATATGATGCTATACAGATGCGATTACCAATCCGATTCTTCTCATGATATTCTTCAGTTTGAAAGTGAACATGTACCTGTATGAAGACCTCCCTAGTTAAGAGGGAGTGTTGAAAAGTGTAACTAGGATCGGTCTTCATATTGACTATGCAATTATGTATTTATGTAAAGAAGAAGACAAAGATAATAAAATGTATTTTTGTTGTACTTGCTTCATGGGTTTCATGAACAAGATTGTATTATAGTTCAATAGACTTCTTGATGTCTATTAGGATTGGTCTTCTAGTTGTAAATGTAATTAAGAGTCGTGCACATGAAGAGTCTAGTCAACAAAATATGCTCCAAGATCTTGTCATGATACCGTGAAGAAATGGCTCCTGAATGATGCTCAAAAATATACCCTCATTAACGCTGGATTATATGCTCTCCATGTCGGCCTATATACAGTGGTGAAGTCGGCCTACAAGATTGTTGTAGGGTCGGCCTAAAAGACAAAACTGTGCACTATATATATCAAAGGACCTGCGACTTATTTGACAATCAAGAAATGCGGATTTCTCTAAGAAAAAACAATGTTTGTATGCAGTCGTGAGATCAGGGTTAAGTGCAGATTCTTTTGAGATATTACAACGTGTCAAAGTCTGTAACAAGTGCAAGTTAGAAAGGCAGTGATCAAGCATAAAAGGTGTAGATTCTTCTGAGATATTACAGTGTGTCAAGGTCTGTAACAAGTGCAAGTTAGAAAGGCAGTGATCAAGCATAAAACATGTGGATTCTTTTGAGATATTACAGCGTGTCAAGGTCTGTAACAAGTGCGAGTTAGAAAGGCAGTGATCAAGCATAAACGTGCGGATCTGTTTTGAAGATTAGTTTGAAGAATTGAATGTGGATCTGTGAATAGAGGCTGCAGACAAGAGTGCGGACTTCAGGATAAGGTTAAGTCTGATATATATACATATTCAGATCAGGATCAAGGATTGCGGATTAGCTTGAAGGAAGACTATATATACAACGTGGCATTAACTGAAAGCGTGATAAGTTTTGGGTTGTTCTGAAGCTGAAGTGTGAGAAAGGAAGAAAGGTAAAGATGTGATTTACCTTCTTGTTCTACAATACATAAAGAGAAATGATTACACCTCAAGTAAAGAAGCTTCAGTGTTATGCAAAGTGAAAGGTTCTAGTGTTGGTGCAGATCAGTGCAGGTTGATGCAGAAAGGCAGAAGCAGTTTGAAGGGGCAAGAAAGAAGCAATGAAAAGATCTTGGAAGCATTCTTAGGTCAAGGGTCTGAGTCCAAGAGGGAGAGGTTTTGCCTTGGCTCGAAGAGCCTAATTTTGTCTATTATATTTTTGATAATTGACTTGATGAAAGATTAAATAAGCTAAGAAGAGAAGACATAAGTAAATCGAGTAAGCTCACATGTAATTATCAAGAAGAGAATTTGAATTAATCAGCAGCCCTCAAAATTCTCAACAGCTTTGTATCTGTCGAAATCCAATCCGAAAGGAGGGATCGAATGTACAATCTCCTATGGAAGGAACCAACCCTCTAGGCTAATGCGGTGGCATACTCAGCTCATGTCGCTCAGTCCTGCTAACCTGGTCATCCCCTCCGGTATGTCTAGACAATCTTGCCTCTCTTAATCCAATGTGTAGGGGTGGGCTAATAACGCTGTAGACCATGTCAGTGTGCCTCTGAAGTGAACTATGCTGAAATCCCAATGTGTGGTCTCTAGGTTGCCCCTCATCAATGGCTAGCCCAAAGGATGGTTGCACATCCTCCTCCATCGTAGGCTTAACATGAGGCTCCAACTGCTCCTCCATAGACAACCCAACATGCAAGACATGCTTATCATTCAGTTGTAGGTGTCTGTCGTTCTGAAGCTCTGTTATAGACCTAGATGCCTCATCAATGGATACCTCAACAACGGATGTGTGCTCAACTGTTTCCACCAATCTGTCTACTGGGGCTACCAAAGGAAACTCCAACAGGGGCGACTCTTGCATCACACTAGGTGTATCCTCGTGCCCCTCTTGCGTGCCATTAGCCTCATGCTCAACCAGCTGGAACGTACCTAGATGAATTTCCTCCTCCATGGGTATGTTCTCTCTCATCTCATCACTACCTCTGCCTCCCTTCTTCATCTTTGCAGTATTAATACTAGTGTTTCGTTCAACAATCATGCTCCTCTTCTTTTTCTTCACCTGTAGGTCGGCAACTACTGTTTCTTCTTGTTGCCCTTGCTGACAACCACTCTTCGAGCTGCACCACCAGTCCCTTGAGGCTCCTAGTAACATTTTCAAATTTATCCTGCTGAGACATTTTTGGGCACAAGTTCAATCGAGATAATAATGTGGGACTAATGTTTTTGCCTCTAGAATTCTAGTCCACAATAGCACTTAAGCATTTGCATGATTTAGACCCACAACTAGCCAAAATCATGCTCTGATACCATTGTAATATTCCTAATGGAAATATACAATGCTAAACAAAGCAAACATAGAGAAAACACATACAAAAATTTACAGCACATTTAACAACCAGAAATCTCCATGAACTGCACTGATCTGAGCCATTTTATTAATAAATAAGAGGGTACAGTGTGGTGTTGGAAAGAGTACACCTGGGCTTGCACAAGGCAAGCTTGCAAAGCCCAAATGGAAGATATGAAATTCCTTTTTGTTCTGCTGTTGCTCTCTCCTGGCACTAGGCTGAACTGCCTAGAAAATACGATGTTGGTTGCAAAGAACTGCTGCTAGGGCCTCCTCGGATACTTAGAAAATTTTGGGAAATTAACCCCGGGCCCTCCACCAATAACCCACAAAAACCCACGAAGGAATTGCCCAAAAGTTGACCTTGGAATTTCGGCCCAATTTTTTCCTAGTTCCTCTATCTGCTGGTTGAGTTGGGATACCTATTTGACCCTTCAAATCTGCCCAAAAAATTCTGCCAAAGTAATGTTGGCCTCTCCTCAGTAAACCCAGAAAAACCTAGAAAGGGTTTGTTCTAGTTTTGATGCTCCAAAACTGATACCCAAATGCTTGGCCCTCCTCCACAAGCAGAAGATGTAACCTATAGCAAATGCTGCGTTTGCTGCTCCACCAAAATGCTGGAAAGGCCCCCACAACACTTCCCCGGACTCCACAAATTTTAACCCCTAACTTCCTTCACTCCTCAACCTTCAAGTGTGCCTCCTCCAAGAACTGCGCAGTTCGTATGTTGCTGTTCCTGAAACTTTCCACAAACTCGCACTACCTGCTGTTGAGATTTTGGGAAGCATCGGATGTGCTCTATCTTCGAAACTTTGTGGAGGGGCTATAACACATGAGATCTCCAAGACCTAGAAATCGTTTGGAGAAATTCCACCCGGAACGCTAAGTTATTCAAAATATTAATTATTTTATTGGAGACCCTATGTCTAACTTAGGGAAATTAAATAATTAAAGTGAATTAATTTAGACATGTGGGTGAGAATGTTCTAAGTGACATGGATCAAGTCTTTTGTAATCTTAGCTGTCGATTAGAGATTAGATAACGACCGTTGAATGTTCAACGAGAAAAGTATTAAAGGAAGACTTGGGGTCAGTTGGAGAATACACACAAAGCGATAGCACTTGAGCTAAGTCAAAATTGTGGGGCGTGGTTTGCTGAGAATTTTCGAGTGAGCTTGCAGTGTTGGTGAGGGGTAGATTGAGGGATTATTTAGATCCGAGGCCGATACTACATAGGCAGAGACACAAATCTGTACTAGGCAGTGCAGTGACCCAGCAGGAGGGACGCAGCCCAGCCAGACTCACTCAGAGGCAATGTAGAGGCTGACGCAGAGGCAGCGTTGAGCCCAAAGGGGTGACGTAGGAGCAACGCTGGGCAGGAAAGGTTGACGCAGAGACTAGGAGAGGCTGCGCTAGGGTTAAAATGGGCTAGAAAGGGCTCGTTTTCAGCGTTTTAGAAAGACTGAAGCAACCACACTGAAGGGTGACGTAGTGACTGCATAGGCACCCGTTGGGGTTCTTCATCTTCGGCTGAATCAACCATAATTTCTGTCTCTGAGTGATAGAAGTACATCTTCCGTGATTTCTCTGTTGGGCAAAACCACTACTGGTGCCCTTGATTGTATTCAAATATTTTGCATAATAATAAAACCCTCTAAGAGCTACTGCACCGGTTTTCTTGCATTGGGTTTTTCCGGGGACATTGTCAAAAGAATATTGTGTGTCCTTTGTCATGTGTGCTTTATTCTTCAGTACTTGATCTGTATGTATGTGCAGGTGTGTAGTGTGTTTACTTCGCTATTTTCTGAATATTTCTAAAAATAACTTGTATAATTAAAAACACAAGTAGGAGAAGTAAACCTGATTTTTGCAGTGGAAATTTCTGTTAAGTTGTTTCAGAATTTTTCACATCGTATCAGAGGTATTGCAGGTTAGGGGGAGTTGAAGCCATCAATGAAGTGATGAAGTCTTTTGCTGCAAAAAGCAGCTGAAATTGCACAGATCTAGAAAGAGGCATTGCAACTCCAGAAGGACTGCGCAAACCTTGTCTGCTCACGCAGAGCTAATGCAGAGGCCGACGCTGGCCCAGAAGGGTGACGCAGAGATGATGCAGAGGCTGACAGAGGCCCAAGAGGGTGACGCAGTCCAAGAAGGGGTGACGTTGTGTCGATTGCAGTGGATGGAAGTGCAGTTTTGTTCTTTGAAGTTGCTGGTGGGGCATTGATTCTACTGGTGCAAAAAAATGTAGCGGGGATTGACAAAGTAAGGGGAAACAATTCCTCAACAGAATTTATAGCTAAGAAGTCTGAGATCCAATCAAAGGAGTGATTGGAGAGGGCCGATTCAACAGTTTTGGTGAAGGATTTCCAAGAGGGAAATCACTTGTCTGAGGGAGCGTATTCTCTAGAGGCTTTCTATTGCCAAGAAACCCAGATCCGGTCTGTTGCTGAGAGCAGCAGCAGAAGAAGGGAGAAGAGCACCCGTTCTGACAATTTTTTTTTAGCAGAAATGGCCTCTCATGGATTGAGGGATCAAGATAGGTTAGATGGTGCATCTAACTTCGTCATATGGAAGGCTAGGATCCTTTTTGCCCTGGATGAGTATCACATCAACGATTATGCCAAGAAGGTTGTGGCCGTCCCGACCGATGTTGATTTGTTGAAGAAGTACGAGGAAGCGCAAGCGCAAGCGAAGGCTACGCGCTTGATGATGGACGCGGTGAAGGATCATGTGGTCCCACATATTGCCGAGAAGAAAACGACAAATGAAATGTGGACAACATTGACCAGGATGGATCAAGGCACCTCTGTCTAGAGGAAGATGCTTTTGGAGAATCAACTATGTCTATTTCAGATGCATAAGGGAGAGGAAATCGATCCCTTCCTCATTCGATTGAAGGCAATTCGAGATCAACTGGTTGCTATAGGGGCAATTCCTGACGATATTCTCATGGGGAGGACTTCCTTGAATGCAGTCATCGATGATTGGGAGACCTTTGTCCAAAGTATTTTGGGCTGAGCACAACTTCCAAAGTGGGAGGACATGTGGGCAACTCTTCATCAAGAGGAGATCAGGAGGATGTCCAGGGTGGGCAACAACAACGAAGGAGCCAAGATCAAGAAGGAGGAGGAGGATGCAACCCTCGCATCTAAAGGACAAAGGCAACAACAAGGGAAGAAGATGAAGGACCTCTCAAAGGGTCGGTGCTTCAGATGTGAATTGGGACAATTTGCTAATACTTGTCCTCAGAAGAAGAAGGGAAAGGAAGATTCAGATTCCAAGGCTGCGACAACCAAGGGGGATGATGACAGTGATGATGATGTGGCCATGAGTGCTCATGTGCCTTGAGAGAAGAGGTGGGGCGACATTGATCTGTAGTTCTCTTGAACTGCAAAAGGCAAGCATGATCCTTGAGGTGCCCAAACTCTTGGATCACATATGAGCTACAGGAGCCCTTAAAGACAGTAGCAGGATGACTGGAGTTAGTTGGTGCAGAGGATCATGGAGGCACTTTGGCAGTGCTAGGACGTTGAAGACTGGAGCAGTGCAAAGGAGAGGCAGCAACAATGTGGAAGCAACAACGCAGAGGCTGATGGGATTTCAGCATCGCAAAGGCAGTGCTTATGTAGTGCTTACGCAGTGCAGAGTAGCAGACAATGCAAAGCTTGAGAGGGTCAGCGCAAAGCAGCAGCAAAGGGTGCTTCAGTATCGAGATGCAGCCAAACTGACTTGTCTGTCAGTATTTTGGGTGATGTCATTCAATGGCTTACTTCTCAGCAAGTGAGTTGCAGTGCAGCAGTTTGCAGTGGCAGTGTTATGGGCAGCATGATGCAGCATTTGAGAGGGAGTTGCAGTGCAAATGAGGCAGTGACTGTGGCATAGTCATGGTCAACAATACACAAGGCGACAACGCAGTGGATGAGGGGCAGCAGGCGAGCATCAACAACGCATGAGATTGATGCCTTGGATCAGAGTAACGCTTCTAGAGTGAAGTGTTGCTAGAGCACATTCCTCGCTAAGAGGGAGTGTTGAGATGTTGGGTAGGATCGAATGTGCTCTAGCTTCGAAACTTTGTGGAGGGGCTAGAACACATGAGATCTCCAAGACCCAAAAATTGTTTGGAGAAATTCCATCCGGAACCTAAGTTATTCAAAATATTAATTATTTTAATGGAGACCCTAAGTCTAACCTAGGGAAATTAAATAATTAAAGTGAATTAATTTAGACATGTGCGTGAGAATGTTCTAAGTGACATGCATCAAGTCTTTTCTAATCTTAGCGATCGATTAGAGATTGGATAACAACTGTTGGTTCAACGAGAAAAATATTAAAGGAAGGCTTGGGGTCAGTTGGAGAATACACACAAAGCGGTAGTACTTGAGCTAAGTCAAAATTGTGGGGTGTAGTTTGCTAAGAATTTTCGAGTGAGCTTGCAGTGCTGGTGAGGGGCAGATCGGTGAGGGATTATTCAGATCCAAGGCCGAGAATACATAGGCAGGGAGGCAGATCTATACCAAGTAGCACATTCACCCAGTAGGAGGGACACAACCCAACCAGACTCACGCAGAGGTAGCACAGGGGCTGACGTAGAGGCAGCGCTGAGCCTAGAGGGGTGAGCTAGGAGCAGCGCTGGGTAGGAAAGGTTGACGCAGATGCTGGGTGAGGCTGCGCTGGGGTTCCAGTGGGCCAGAAAGGGCTCATTTTCAGCGTTTAAGAAAGGCTGAAGCAGGCACACTGAAGGGTGATGCAGTGATTGCGTAGGCACCTGTTGGGGTTCTTCATCTTCGGCTGAATCAACCCTATTTTCTGTCTCTGAGTGATATAGGTACATCCGCCATGATTTCTCTGCTGGGCAAAACACTATTGGTGCCCTTGATTGTATTCAGACATTTTGCATAATAATAAAACCTCTAAGAGCTGCTGCACCGGTTTTCTCGCATTGGGTTTTTCCGCAGACATTTTCCAAAAAAGATTGTGTCCTTTTTCATGTGTGCTTTATTCTTCAGTACTTGATAAGTATGTATGCGTAGATCTGCAGTGTGTTTACTTCGCTATTTTCTGAATATTTCTGAAAATAACTTGTATCATTAAAAACACAAGTAGGAGAAGTAAACCAAATTTCTGCAGTAGAAATTTCTGTTGAGTAGTTTCATGAATTTTCACACTTGCTGCTGGTACGAACTGGTATAGGTAAGACTCCCTCCTTGGGCGGGCACTCGAAGTCCACCAAAGCAAGGGTTGAGATTTCCTCTTGGAAACACTCGTGTGCTAAACAACATTTGCAGACTTGGCTTCACCTCAAGCATGCTATGTCAAAGACAATTTTCTCAAATGATCATGAATGAGCCAAATGAGTGCTTCTTGCTCTTTTGTCAAAGAGGCTCCAAAATTCCCATGTGGGCCCAGCTTGACTTTCCCCCACCAACTTTGCTCTAATGAGAGCGTACTTCCTCATGTGGGCCGTAATTCTCCATGGGTGCCCCCATGCTCCACTAAGGCCGCAATATTTCCCTCCAACTCTAATGTCCGGGCTTGCTTAAAGTCAAAAAATACATGTGGGGCCTCTAAACCCACATTCCCTAAGTGCAAACATGAATTAAGACAATTTTCCAAAATTGATATTTCACTTAGCAATTGCCAATAATGTTAAGTGGGAATATCACATTTGATCTTAGATTGCAGTCTTTGTATTCAAAGTGCTGGTCATATCCTCTTTTGACTGTGAATAATTGTTTGAATTTTCGACTAAAACTTTGTGGTTGACTTTTTTTGCATCGCTAGGCATGTTATTAGTTAATCAAAGACCGGGATTCATCGTGTTAGAAACATATTGCTTTTGTACATTGATGGACGGAAATGCATTATTTCGTTATTGGGCAATTATCTAAAGGTTTTTTCATTGTAGAAAGCAAAGCTTGATCACTTCTCAATTTGAATTATGATTTGGCACATATTGGCCTATCTGGATTTGACTTGTTTTAATTCTATTGGTGTTTTATTCAGAGATGCATCTGCCACAACGGATTCTATGCAGTGTGGCCATACAGTTGGAAAGACTGCAAAGCACAATGCAATATCTATTAAAAGAGCAAGGTCAAGTGGATTGAATGAGCAGATGTGCCTCCCATCTAAGAAAGGCCGATGTGATGCTAATGAAGCAACAGTTTCCAAAGATAATTTGGGACCGAAGAAAAAAATGAGATCTAACAAGTTGCAAAGTCATACTCAAAGTGATGTTATCTCACCTCAAGTTATGAGTCTTGTGAAGGGACTGGAATTTCCAGCTACTGCGAAGACACTGCAACATTCTTCCACCAGAAAGACTGTAAGTAAAAGTGATAATATAAATAGTGTGAGAATAAAGAAGATCATGCCAAGGCGGATGGATGAAAATAAGACGTCCTGTTTAGTCCAGGAGCTAAGAAAAGAACTGAGAATAATATCTGACCATGACACCGCAGATGATGTTGGTAAGTTTGATGCTTCTGATGAAACACTTCTTGCAGCATTCAAGGCTGCAATGATTAGAACACACGGAAATGACAGAAGTGATAGAACTAATAGATCTCATCTCAGAGTGATCCACCAACCACTAAAGAGAGGGAAGATACGGGAAAACCTGACAAAGAAACTATATGGTACTGGAAATGGAAAACGTCGTGCTTGGGAGATTGAATTCTGGAAAGATAGGTGCGATAAAACAAAACAACTCAAGAAGGTTGAGGAACCTGATTCTATCATGAATCTTTTGAAAAAGAGCCTTGATTCATGTTCTAAATCTCTAGAAACTAAACAGATGGCTGAAACAGAGGTAGTTGATCCAATATTTTCAAGGTTATATATAGCAGATACCTCTTTATTCCCAAGAAAAGATGATATCAAGCCGCTTTCTGCTTATTTAAGTTCAGGAAATGTACAAGTAGGCACATCTGATGCAGAGTCCAACCTGGTCAAGTTAGAAAGAACATGCAACAGTACCAATAGCATGTGCCAGGTTCCATGCTCTGAGGTAGATACTGCAGCTGGAAGTGTTCATCCAACTAAGCAGCATACAGAGATTAAGAAGTTGAATTCCTCTCTAAACAGTGCAACACTACAAACAACAGTAGTACAACAGAAGACTGGCAACTCTAGTGATGTGAAACTTGATAAAAGGAAATGGGCTCTAGAGGTACTTGCACGAAAGAAAGGAAGCAATGAAAGGAAAACTGAAGCAAGCCTAGGGAAAATGGCTAGCTTTCCATTACTGGTAAGTTTTCTTCAGTGCAGGATTATGTAGGGATTTAATCTTCTGTCAGAGTTTAAGTTGCTAGTTTGTGAATATATGTCGTATATTTACATTGTCTCATTTTTATGTTGTGAGTGGAAATCTAGTATTTTATGTCTTTTGTTTGTGAATTGGAACAGATTCAGCTACCTTCAGATATGAGGCCAATCTTGCCTCACAATCGTCAGAGTCGTGTTCCAACTGCAGTCCGGCAGGTACGTAACTACGTCACTACTATGAAGGAAGTGTTGGAAAATTGATAAAGGCAGCATATTAAACTTAACATTTTCCTTGCATGACATTTACTTGTGATATTAAGTTCTTCTTGCCATTATGTTTCTCATCATCAAATAAATGCCAGAACAATAAAGATGACATGAACACAAGGTATAGGCTCCAAGCCAAGGCACAACCCCACCAGTGGGAAATCCCAAAAAGAACTTTCTCTTCTTATAGAATAAATTCAAAGGGGACTTCCAAGATCCAAAAACAAGGCCCTTAGCTTCCTCCAAGACACAAGAAAGCCTGCCAGATAACCCAAGAGATCTTCAAGAGCAGCGATCTGGGAATTCTCCATGAAAATGGACTTTTAGTCAGCTCAGACCTGATGTAACACTAGGTCCCTTCATAAGACAGATCCTTCCACCTTCGCATGCCCTTGATTCTCTTCTTACAGACCTTCACTCCTCCTCTAAACCACAGACCATAAACTCAGATATGCGAGCTTCTTTTATCTCAAAGGAGGTCGAATTCATGCCTTTATATAGCCTTTTCATGTGGCTTTTCAAGCCTACCTAAGGCTGACACTTAACTGGTAGCCGACTTGATCTTTTGGAGTATCTAGATACTTCTTAAATAAAAAATAATATTTTTCTTCTTTGATACATGTGCCCATAAGGGTTTTTTACAATGTAACAATGAACTTTGACTCATGACAAACCATATAAGCATACAATGGATGCTTTGACCTATTGACCATAATACCCATGCTTTATAAATAATTCTCTTTTACAATTTTCTTTCTTCTTTTGATCAATACATAGAAATTACATCATTACATGAGTCAAATGATAATTACGAAGACCGAAACCAGTTACATTCTTCAACAGGAAGAAAGTACAGCTTGAGTTGTAAGTTGTAACATTGTTTTTTTATTGAAGGTTATCCATTGCACTAAAGTACTGGTACAAACTAAAAATATTTTGTAAAGAAATGAAAGTCAAGAAAATATATCTTGCTCTTTTTATACATACAATGTTGTACAGTTGTAAAAAGTAGTAAAATAGTATCAATCTAGAGATAGATTCCCATTGAGTGACTATCACAAAGGTTATGCTCAATATAGATTCCATGCAGAAATATAATCTTTGGAGATTGATATATTGGACTACAATCCTTGGAGATTTTTGCTTCAAGTTTTTGGTGGTTTCTAATGGCTTTGGGTACTTATGTGCAAACCTATTCTTTTATCTTTTGAAGCCCTGAATTAATTTCAGTAAGATATTTTTATATGACCCTGGTCCAATACGTGCTCATTTTTGGCCATTTTCATCTATCGCTGGTTCAAGAATCAAGATTAGCCTGATGATTGATCTTTATCATAGCTTTCTATAATCCCTATGCATTTGTGCTACTAGATAGGGTGTATTAGGAGTTCCCATTTTCTTCTACATTACGTGGATTTCTTCTCTTAGGTAAGTTGCTTTCTGCTTTCTGCATTTGTAACAACCCACACCCTAAGTCCCTACTTCCTAATATTTAACTAAAAGTTAAAATACCAACATAAAGAAAAACTAACTTTAAAAGAATAATTAGGATGATTAATTAAACAGCACCCAGATTGAATACATTCAAATTAATACAATCATATTCTTTTCATTTAAATGACGGCTGTTTAATACAACCTTATACATCTTATCCTCTTGCATTCAAGTTACCTCTCATTAATAAATCATATCCTCTTATTCGAATGACCTCTCATTAATACAACCTTATCTTATTACATTCAAAGGACATCTCATTAATGAGAACCATATCACTCGAATGATACCTCTTTAAAAACATTCATTTCTACATTTATGGAGGCCTTATCTCGATGGAGTGTGGCGGTGGGATGTTAGCTGGATGGTGTTGTGGCGGTGGGGCAAATTATTATTTAAACACGAAGACATGAATAAGGGAGGGCTCTTTGGTGGGGAAAGAGGAGGGAGAAGGCTGTTGTGAGGAAATGGAGAAAGCTGTCGTGATGAATTTGAGAAGGTTGTTATGGTAAAATTTATCAAGGGTGGGAAGGAGACTCACTATTCTCGGGATTCTGGGCACGGGGGCAGAGGAGGCGTCCTCTGGATTTAGGATTAAATTCTAAATTTGGCTGGGAGGAACATTTTGGTTCTGTAATCTGTCCGATCAGCTGTAGAGGAGGATCACGGTTCCAGGTATTCTAGTTTGGATCTCTCCGTTTCCAGGTATTCCTCCTCTTAGCATCAGTTAATTATTATGTTTTAAGCATTAGCTGGTTACTGTGATTTTACTTAGAATTAGCTTGAAATCATGTTTAAATTCTCTTGCAAATTAAATCCTGCTTAACTGTAGAGAATCAGATAAGTGTTTTGTTTTATAAGTGAGACAGAGACCTTACACATGGTATCACGTATGGTTTTTACCCTCTTTATATTAAGAGTTATTAGGAGTTATTAAGAGGCTAAATCAGCTAAGTTTTCCCTCCAGCAGAAACTTTGAAATTCCCTGAAAGCTAGTGCAAAGTTTAGGAAATTAACGAGATAGGATGTTACATTTGGTATCAGAGGTTTATCTCTCACCATGTTACATAATAAGCATGATAGTATTGTACTAATATGGAGTTAAGGGTAAAGGTTCAATATTCTTTATTAACATATCACTATCTTCACTGATTCCCATTGATTTTCTTTGACTATGAAGAGTATGACATAATCCAGTACTAGCCTAACTTATAGCTTTGTAATCATAATCACACAACTTACTGATCATGTATAGAGAGTGGTCATAGTCTATCCATGAAATTGTAAACTTTATTTTGAATTATCTCTTAAGAATGAATTTTACTTACTGGTACATGGATAACAATAAAGAACGGATGTTACTTAACTCTAGTGATACCGAATATATGCTACTGTTTGACTTTACTAATGCAGGGATACCAACATGCCTTATGTCATTTAAATTATCATTGCAGGAATATGAAATATAAATGCATATGCTGTAATGTGTGTACGAATGTTTACATTAATAACAGTATATTTGGAATGTGTAGAGATTGTTATATGGGTAACAATTTGTTATGAACAATATAGATGCATGTGCTGTAATGTGCGTACGAGTGTTTACATTGCAGATTGTGTACAAGTAATTGCTTTGCAGAATACAGACTTCAGAACCAAAATACGTGATGACAGAATCCCCAGAACAGTTGAGACTCCTGAGATTCCACGATAGGGTGTTGACCTTGGTCCTATTGGGAGGGGTGGAGGTGTTGCCCACCGGTTATCCTCCGATACCTGGAGTCATGGGAGGACTGTGCGAGTCACGCTCCCCTAGACGTGTGATGATGACTGCCGGATGCCTACAAGCATATCTGGTCGACGAAATCGACGCTGATATCCTTAAGGTCTATGAATGGATCAGTAAAACTGATGCCATGGCATACTCCTGTAGAGGACGGATAGGATGGGAGTGGAAGAAGATTAGGAAGGATAGGATGATTTTAGAATAGTTCGAAGATTTGGTTGAGATGGGAAGTAACAATTAAATTGCAGATACATACTTATTCAAACAGAAAGTCAATCTTAAAAATCCGCCTTCTACAAACACCCTAATCTCTAAAATACAATCATTGATATGAGTATATGAAACCCTAACTTCGGGACGAAGTTTTCCGAAGGGAGGAAGTATGTAACAACCCACACCCTAAGTCCCTACTTCCTAATATTTAACTAAAAGTTAAAATACCAACATAAAGAAAAACTAACTTTAAAAGAATAATTAGGATGATTAATTAAACAACACCCAGATTGAATACATTCAAATTAATACAATCATATTCTTTTCATTTAAATGACGGCTGTTTAATACAACCTTATACATCTTATCCTCTTGCATTCAAGTTACCTCTCATTAATAAATCATATCCTCTTATTCGAATGACCTCTCATTAATACAACCTTATCTTATTACATTCAAAGGACATCTCATTAATGAGAACCATATCACTCAAATGATACCTCTTTAAAAACATTCATTTCTACATTTATGGAGGCCTTATCTCGATGGAGTGTGGCGGTGGGATGTTAGCTGGATGGTGTTGTGGCGGTGGGGCAGATTATTATTTAAACACGAAGACATGAAGGAGGGAGGGGGTCTTTGGTGGGGAAAGAAGAGGGAGAAGGCTGTTGTGAGGAAATGGAGAAGGCTGTCGTGATGAATTTGAGAAGGTTGTTATGGTAAAATTTATCAAGGGTGGGAAGGAGACTCACTGTTCTCGGGATTCTGGGCACGGGGGCAGAGGAGGCGTCCTCTGGATTTAGGATTAAATTCTAAATTTGGCTGGGAGGAACATTTTGGTTCTGTAATCTGTCCGATCAGGCACAGCAGAGAGAGGGATCAAGGTTCCGGGTATTCTGGATTTTGAGATCTCTGCGTTCCGGAGTATTCCTCCTCTTAGCATCAGTTAATTATTATGTTTTAAGCATTAGCTGGTTACTGTGATTTTACTTAGAATTAGCTTGAAATCATGTTTAAATTCTCTTGCAAATTAAATCCTGCTTAACTGTAGAGAATCAGATAAGTGTTTTGTTTTATAAGTGAGACAGAGACCTTACACATGGTATCACGTATGGTTTTTACCCTCTTTATATTAAGAGTTATTAGGAGTTATTAAGAGGCTAAATCAGCTAAGTTTTCCCTCCAGCAGAAACTTTGAAATTCCCTGAAAGCTAGTGCAAAGTTTAGGAAATTAACGAGATAGGATGTTACAGCATTTGTTCAGATTTCCTTCAGCATGTCATTTTAAGAGTGCTTATGTTTGCTTTTCTTAGTATTTGCTGCTTTCAGTGTGTATTATTTTGTGCTTGTATAGATTTATATTTTTTTGTAAGCTCTCCATACATCTGAAATGTAAGTTACTAGGAACCCACCATTATCTATGGCTTCATAATACTTGGATAGATGATGAAAACTGTGTTATGCAGATGCAGTTGAATCGGCTTGTGGAGCATTACTTGAAGAACGCAAATTTGGAAACCATTCGAAGAACTGCAGAATCAGAGTTTGCTGTTGCAGATGCAGTTAATAAGGAAAATGAAATTTATGAAAGGGCAAATTGTAAAAGTGTCTACATTAACCTTTGTGCACAGGCTTTGTCTGGGGTAGTGTCTAACCATAATGCTGTAGTAAAAGATGATGGCTTTCACAGATTGGAAACTGAGTTGAGGGATGATATTAGTATTACTGAAGCTCTCAAGGCTGCAGGCCTTATTTCTGACTCCCCCCCTGGAAGCCCTTATCACATAACTGAAAATAATGTGGTTGAAACTGACATTGTAGCTGAAAACAAAGACAATGTTACTGGTCGCATTGACAATGTTCTTGATCTAGACTGTCATCCAGATTTGGATATATATGGAGATTTTGAATATGATTTGGAAGACTTGGAAATTCCTGGGCCTTCAAATATATCAAAAAAATCAAATAGTTCATCTATCCCTGACATTGCTGACTCAAATTTGAAAGTCATTCTCTCAACAGTAAAACAGAGTAAACATTCTTCAGAGCAATTGCTTAATGGAGAAAAGGACAAGGATTTGTGCCTTGAGCAAGTAGATAATGGAGTACTGAAACCATTGCTAGTTAGAGAAGAATTCGTACCTGAGGCAAAAGACAATACCTTTCCATCTGTGGATGATACGGCAGATATGCAAGTCAGAAGTGGAATAGAAGGTTCAGCAATTCCAGATATGCAAATAGAGAAAATCGATAACCTTGGATCTTCCTCACATGCCATTGAAGACATTGAAACCCATATGCCAAAAGTGGATCCGGGTAAAGTTAGTCAATGTGACCTTGGATTAAGTCTTCGTGATCCTTCTGCCAACTTAATTGGTAGCCAAGATCAGGGGGTCAGTGTTTCTCTGTTAATGAATGACCAAGTAAGCAATAGTGGTCTTGAATCAGCTTCAGTAAATTCACTGTCCAAAGGCAGTAGGGATGAAACCAAGCAGGTGAAACCACCATGTCATGGAGATTCTGCAATTTCAGAGAAAGATAAACTTAATAGCAATTCTGAAATAAAGGGAAAGGTCTCATTACTTTCTCATACTGGAGGTGATACTTCAAAGAGAGATTCAGAAGTGGGCAGCAAAAAGCAGCACCCTGACATGAGACATTTGGTCCGGAAGAAGGTATGGGCTCATTCATTTTGCACTTTATATGTAATGTATCTTCTCATTTTCCTTTTCTATCAATTATTGTTCTTTTTTGAAAATTTCATGTACTTGAAAACAGTATCAAACATTTCAAAGAGAGTAGCAAACTGGGTATGCTCTCTACCCTTTTGCACACGTGTATCTGTATTCGGTAAGGATGCAACCAAGATACATTCTAGAAATGGCTGTTAGGGAAACCCTAACTGTATCCTCATGAAACTCCAAAGAGAAAAAGAAAAGAAAAAAGAAAATAGATAAAGGAGTAAAGCATAAAAATAAAGATGAAACATAGAAATAGGCCTTAATACCTCATTTCACATCACTGCGCAAGTTTGAGCTGCAAGGTAATGTGTAGTTGGTTTGAAGAGTGAATTTTAATGTGGGTTTTCTTCATTTTCATTGGACCGAGTTCAAGGAGGATCTTATTTAGTGTGTGCTGTATACAGTTACACACAATAATAGTAATTGAAATTTCTACAGAGAGAGTGTTGACTGTATTATTCAATACAAAAATAAGATACAAATTTTATGTTTCATGAGAGTGACAACCACCCATATAACCAATTAGCATTGTATTATGAGTACGACATACTTAAAGCATAATTAGCACACAATATGTCTTAGCCATGTTTACTTAATGTGCCTGCATTTCAATTTGATTATATTGTCTTCTATGACACTTTATTATCTAATACTAACACTTGATAAATACAATGACATGATGTAATATTCCTAATGGAGAAATTTACGGTAATACCAAAACAATGTGCAAGGAACAACAAAATAGACAAGGAATCACAACCCAAATCAAAACACAATATACACCAACAAAAGATTCTGAGCCATTTTATTAATATTCTGGGAATGGGTACATAAAATGATCTGAAATGATAGAACCTGGGTTTGCCAAGCAAGCTATGTAAGACCCCGAAAATAGTTCTCGAATGCAGATGGGGAAATGACCCAGAGCAAGAAATGCGCACTACTCAGAAATAATCTGCCACTGGCTGCCGTCTGAAATGATGTCCTCAGGGCCGAATACTCCTCGGAATGCTCTGAATTTTAGCGCCGAACTCCTCTCACAAAACCCATAAAAACCCATAAATGGTTTGGGCTGAACCCAGATGATGAAAAATCCCTTTGAAGGGGGTGCAAATGGCTCTCTTGTTGGCTATACGCCCTACTGGAATTCTTCCCTATATCTTGCTCAGAAAATTCTGCAAATTTAGCTTTGGGCTCTTCACATTAAATCCAGAAAAACCCAGAAAGAATTTGGCTAATATCGGGGACCTGGAATTTCCCCAAGAAGTGCGATTTGTTCCTCTGGATTGCTGTACGAACTGTTGGAAGAAAAGCTGCTGACAAACCCTCCAAATGCTCCACCAAAATGCCTCCTAAATTCCTTGTAAAAATCTCCTCTGGCAACCCAACCTTTTCTGCTCCAAACTCCTCATATCTCTTCTTCCTGTAACCCCTGCGCAGGCTTTGCCTAGTGAGCCCTATACACTACCAAATAAGGGAAAACTTGGCTCTTAATATCCCCTCAACTCTAGCCCTAGAAAATATGATTGAAACTCCGGTCTCAAGGTAGGAAATCTCTCTGCAAATCACTGGATCTCCCAACCCACTCCAACTCAAGTAATTTGTGCTCCACGAACTGGCACGGGAAGTGGCAGAACTGGGTAAACTCCTGCAATAACTCCCAAAATTCCTTAGTAGGAGACACTCGAAGTTCTCCGAAATGAGGGTGGGATTGTGGAAATTCCTAAATCAGAATCCCTATTGCAACAATTGATTAAATTTCTCCTATCTGTTAATTACTGAACAAGTTATTTATGGTGTTACACAACAAATATCGAAATAAAATCTACTGCAACCTTCACAACATAAAATACTGCGCAAGAAAGAAATGAACACACACACATGTACACCGCTAGTTTTGGACAATTGTCCCCGAAAAACCCAATGCGAGAAAACTAGTGCAACAAGTGAGGATTTTATTATTATGCAGTAATTTTCTGAATACAAATCTGACTGCCCAAACTGACAAATCATATAGAGGAAAAAATGACAAATAAGTCTCATGAGAAAATCTCACTCTACCACTGGAATCCGACTCTGACCTTAGCTCTGGATGAGCTGCTCTGCGCTGCCTTTGTGTAGTGACTACGTCACCCTACGTAATCTCTGTGTCACAACTCAGAGCAGTCTTCCCTCTTGCCGTTGGATCTTCTGCTGACTGGAAACGAGGCTCTCCTAGCCTCTGGAAACTCCCTCCGGCTTTTGGCACTAACCCTCGATGTTTCCTTAGCAAAATTTTTAACTCCCTCTGAAGCACTTTGCTGCCTCTGCGTGGCACTGTGCTACCTCTTTGTGGTTCTTACTACCTCCTCTGCCTTGCACTCCTCGGAACTGGAAAATCTTCCTTCAGTCAACTATCCTTGCCCCTCACTGCAAAGTAATCACTCGATCTCTCTCCGGAAACTGCTGCGCTGCTCTCTTGAAAATTTGTTCTCTAAATTTCTCTCTCTCGGTGTGTTGTCCTCTACCACTGGGATCTGAGCCACTGATTAAGATTTAATCTTACTCTACCACTGGGATCTGACACTGACCTCAACTTTGGATGCGCTGCCTCTGCGTAGTGACTGCGTCACTGTACGCAGTTTGTCCCTCATCATTCAGAGCAGTCTTCACTCTTGCCGTTGGATCTTCTGCTGACTAGACACAAGGCCCTCTTGGCCTCTAGAAACTCCCTCTGGCTTCTGGCACTGACCCTCTATCTTTCCTCAGCAAAATTTCAGACTCCCTCTGAAGCACTGCGCTGCCTCTGTGTGGCATTGCACTGCCTCTGCGTGGCACTGCACTGCCTCTCTATGGCTCTTACTGCTTCCTCTGCCTTGCACTCCTTGGAACTAGAAAATCTTCCTCCGGTCAAGTATCCCTGCCCCTCACTGCAAAGAAATCACTCGATCTCTCTTTGACAACTGCTGCATTTCTCTCTTGAGAATTCAATCTCTAGATTTCTCTCTCTCGGTGTGTTCTCCAAGTGCCCATCGAGCTCCTTCTTATAATCTCTCGTTGAGATATGAACAAACAAGATTAAATATTAATCAATGGCTCAGATTGTCTAGGTCTCGATCCACGCCTTTATCTAGAAGATTCGCAACCGATTTATTCTCATTTCCTAAGTTTAGACCTAGGAGTCCATTAAAAATAATTAATTATTTTAATTAAATCCTCTCTGGGTGGAATTTCCCCAAACGATTTATGGGTATTGGAGAATGCATGTGTCTTACCCTCTCTGCAAAATCTTGAGGCTAGAGCACATCCGATGCTACAAAAATCAATAGGAATTTCACCTGAAATCCCTGTGCTAAACAACACTACTACCCTTGTGCTAAATAACTCCAGGAGAAGATGAAATGTTTAAGGTAATAGTCAAAAGATGATCAACAAATGAGTCCCTCTTATAATTTCTGCCCATGCTTCTAGACTCCTTTATAATAATATTTTATTTTTATTGGTGGTGGCCATTTTCCACTAAGTGACTTTTGTTGGCATTTTAATAAAATATTAATTTGTCGCCATTCTTTAATAAAATAATATTTGCCCTTTTTTTATTAATATGACCGAATTTGGGCAAAATTCCTTAGTGATTCCCATGCTCACAAAATTGGGGATATTACAGTCTTTCTCGCCAAAAATTGCTTCTCCTCAAGCAATGCGCCAACAAGCTCTCCCTCTCTCCGCTAATCCAGACTGTCATTGCAAACAATATCGGGGTCCCAAATGTGCCACTTAGTCACCCTGAATCCGTGCACTATCCTGTCATAAATGAACTCCTCAATACCAGAGTCTCGAGGCATCCTACTCAATGTGGAGCACTCCTAGCCCCATCAGACACAATCACCAAAAACACTCTGCATATCGCCAGTAAGTAAAGCACCCTCATCACGTGGAATCTTTACCAACTCCTCGAGAAGCTACCTTGCTGAAAAACCAATCTCATGCACTAGAGTAGACTCCTGAAGATGAAATCCAACCCAGGTGCGGAAGAATCCTCGCCCACATGAACTCTCCATAGTCTCTTCTAGCTGAACAACCTGCCATGCTAGTGTAGTGCCCCGAGTCATCAACGGATCACCAAAGGACGAAATACTCTTCGTAGAACTGAAACCGAATGGAAGATCTGCATGACCTCCCCTTGTAAAGACCATCTTATCCCTAAAGGTAGCTGAACTGCCAACCCTTGTAAAGTCGGGGTGCCATGCTAATCTCAAAAGGATGCCACCATGCTGGCACTACGCCACTCTAAAAATGACTGATTTCCCATAATACTCATACCATATCCTCCCCTCCTGGAACTTGATGGTGAAGTATTCGTAAAGGCCAAGCACATCCCGCCCAGACATCTCCACTATGTCAAAGCCTACCCATCCAAAGCTAATCCCGAGCCTGAGCAACAAGGAAAATTTTCCTTGCCATACAATGAAGGCTCAACGATCCTCCAAGAGTGATCTAGATGACTCTCTACCATGACTCTGCTCATCACGAAATAGAATGACCTATCATCTAACCGAATCCCTGGATCCCATAGCCAGATTTGTGGCGACGAAGAACAGTTGCTGGAATCCATCTGTGCTTTGTCTCTGGTCCTTGCATGCCACCCATATATAGACTCCATATATCATGAATAAATTTGATGCATGCTAAATTATCCCGTGCCTGCCATACCACAAAGTGCGATCTGCTATCTTGTCTCCTGATGGTGCACCCCGATACTTCTTGGAGTCTAAATATCCACTTGTAAGAATGGTCCACCACCCGCTGTATATGCTCCTGTGACACCTCAGAATGTCCTGCCCAAAATGTGTCATGTATCCTCCCTATGTTTGAGCTCAAGGGTGAAGCGTATGCCACCTATGTAGCAGATTGGGCCAACCCCAATCCTGCATCTGCCAACTCGCACCTTGTCTATATGCCATAGATGGGAAGTCTCTCTCCTGGTGCATTGAGTCCCATCCAATTGTCTTAGGTGAGCCTCCCGCGTTCGACTGCTCGTGCTGCCTCTCAAGGGACAATGACCAAATCCTCTGTGATTGTAAGCAATACGAAGGAGAAATAAGTGGGTGAGTCCCAAGGGGTATGACCAAGAGATGCTCATTTGTGCCCTCATCCATCCTGGGTAAGCCAAACCCAATGGCACGCTTGATCCCTCTGGAGGCACGCTTGATCCCTCTAGGAGATCCCTATGGAGACAATGCTACAAAATCTCGCTGTGCAACATCACACACTACTGCACACCTACACACATCCCTGTACTCCTATGCATGGCACATCTATGTGCACCACTGGATACCATTGTTTAATGCCATATCATCCTGTAATGCCTGGTATTCCACATGTGCTACTTTGATAGTGAAACCACCATGATGTGAGTCATATCTTGTCATCTGTCCTAGTAGACCTAAGCAATCTAACGCCTCACTTGCTAATGGGAATAATACTATTGTGCAGATCCTCGGTGGCTCATGTGCTCAATACATCAACGGATGAGCATTGTATCCATATAATGCCCTATCTAGTGGCTTACCAATCCACTTCCTCCTACAAGCTCCTGCTATAGTATGCAAATCCTCCTCCAGCCCCACGCACAACCAACATGCCAAGTCATCTCACGTAGTCTGCTTGCCCCCTTGTCAATCCAACCTATCACTAGTGTTGTTCGAACATCTGATGAAAATATGAAAGTGTGCGTGCAATCAGTCATCGGTTCCATCACACTGCTAACACCATGACTAACCAAATCCATGATGTGATAAGGAATCCCACCTGGATCCCAACAATAGTCTGGTCCTCGAGCCCCTCTGGTAACCCACAACCCTTGCTGAACTATGGCCATGGATGTATCCAGCCACCTAGCCCACTGCATTAGGTACCAAGTTCCAACTCAGTGCCTCTCGCCATCCAACCCCGTGAGTGGGATCAAATTCAAGAATACCTATCCATGTACCAACTCCATCATGCGAATCTTGTGCCCTACATAACTTGTGTGGCCTCATCCCACTGGTTTGGTCAATACATAAGATTTGTCTGGGTAGCTCTGCCTTCTTCTTTGCAATGCATAGAGGTAACCTAGTGCTGCAAGCCCCATGTATATATGCCTAAAGAGAGCTATCGTCTGAAAGTATTGCTGCTCTGTTGGCTTCCTATGCATTTATTCGCTTCTCGTTGATGGCTGGCCCAAAATATGACTGCCCATTCTCATCCACCATGGGCTCAACATGAGTCACTAGCTGCCCCTCCACAGGTAGTTTGCTGTGCATAACATCCTCATCGAGCTCATGTCTCTGTATGTGCTCACCATGATGCATCATCATTGGTAGCTCATCTCCCTGACTTTCTCCTACTCAATGCATCGTTATGGGTTTCAACTGTCCCCCAACACGAGTCAACTTGGTTGCTGACTGGGCACAAACCGCTCTCATGTCCTCTAGTTTTCCACTCGGCTGCATGTGGCTATCGTCTGGAAACTCTGTCACGACTCTAGATGCCTTTGTGCCTGCTGACACCTCGTTAGTGGATGGCCATACAGGTGCATGCTCCACTCTCTCTGCCACTGTCTCAACCAGAGCCATCAATGTGCTCTCCAATAGTGGTGACTCTGGAGTCACACTAGGCCGATCTACATTCTCCTCACAACCACCAGGGTTATCTTCCTCATGCGCAATCTCCTCCTCATGCTCGATGTCAGAAATCACTTCCATGTAGTGGACGTTGCCCTTAGTGCACCCGCACCCTAGGGTCCATGACTCCTAACCTATAAAACAAAAGTTCCTCCTTCGGAGGTCCCTTCTCGTCCCATCATCTAACTGTCCCCATCCTTTTTCACTCCCTCCGAGGGGGTCTGGTGTCCTTCTGGTCAAATCTCTGTATGAGCTTCCACGTGAACTCTGTGTAGGACGTGATTCCTGCATGACCCAAAGTGATCAGCCCTCGGTAAAACCACTTCGTGGCATCTCCATCCAAATGCAAAGTGGCATACCTAAAGGCATAAGCCTCTCTCATGGGGTTTAGTTGGATGTATGTGTCCAATTTCTGCACCCACTCTGAAACAGAGCTCCTAGCTGAACCATCAAAGTTGGTTAGAGTTATTTTTCCCATCATCTTCTGTATGCCCTGCTTCGGTTGATCTCCCCCATGTGATGTGAATGGATTCACCCCTATGGCATGCTTATCTCTAGGGTATTCGTCATAAAAATGAAGATGGCTCTGGTTTATCCCCTTATCCTTACTCAACTTGGTCAACATTTCTATTAGGTTCTTATCTTGAAGGGCTATTTCTAGTACTCTGTCCATGTACATTAGCCAACATGACCATATGAAGAGTTGTGTCTCCAATTTAGGTGAGCCGACATGAGTTCTACATTTCATCTTGAAGCTGGCTTGAAGAAGGATAACTTGTGTTTGTCTTGGGGGTCTACTTGACAATCCTATTGACTTATATACATTTGTAACATGCCCAAAAAGGGTTCTCCATACATGACATTGACTCTTTTTGACTTTTATGACTAGATGACAAATCCTAAAGGATCATAATGGGAGCCATCTAAAAATAAAATTCCTTGCTCATGAAATCCTTAAGGCAAGCATTACAATAATAATTTTATTTTTCTTCTTTACATCATTTACATAAAAATCACAATTACATGTCATTATGAAGACCAAACCTAGTTACTTTTCAACAAGAGGGAGCAACCTGGATTGCCACAACAGGATCTGTTTCAGAAAGAGCACCCAGTTAGGGTAACCAGGAAGTAGCCGATCAATTTATGGTTGCGTCAAGGCATGTGGCTCGACATGTGTTGAAGTACCAACATGATACAATTGGTTATGGCACAACCAATTATGGTTTGAGATATGTCTCAAACAGTGAAGTACAACTGCAGGGATTCATAGCTTTAGATTGGGCAAAGAGTGCAAAAGACAAAAAGAGTTCATTAGGATATCGCTTCAGTTTGGGCTCCATTATGTTTTCTTGGATGAGTAGGAAGCAAACATCTTTTGCACTCAGTACTATGGAGGTCGAGTATATTGTAGCTTGTTTGGAAAGTTGTGAAGAAATATGGCTTTAAAAACTAGTTGTAGGATTATTTGATCAAGTGAAAGAGATGACTGGGATAGGTCAAAGCACGATGAGATCTAGTGCCAAGACATGGTACAAAAGGGAGCAATATGGCTCCAATACTATTCTACAGACAAGTAGGTTGTCCTAGAATGAAGTCTATATACTTCGAGGACAAGCTTCGATTGAGCATTTATCTCTTATTAAGAGGGAGTGATGAAATTGCAGCATCAAGGACATTCATTCTTCTTAGGTCAAGTTGACCAAGATTTGGGAAAAATGGTCCAAATTTTTGATGTGATAGCATCATGGATAGACATTCTCCCTGTGTCAAGTATGTTGATTAGAATTAGGGAGAATGGTATGATAAAGCAGTCAGTCTTCCTGTGTCAAGTATGTTGACTGGAATTAGGAAGAATGTTCCTAGAGGTCCAAAGTCACTTAGTTGTTGTGGGTGCCTCTTAGCATCAAGCTCAAAACCTTCCAGATAGGTTGAGTAAGCTCATTTAGCATCTGGCCCAGAATTACTCATGTAGAGTGTGGCTTTTGGAGATTCACTTTCTCAAAGATATTGACCGGAATGATGGTGAACCAAGACTAGTTTGTATACCATGTGTTAGAGGGACTGAAATTATGGTGACTAGTTGATGCTAATGATTGCCATGTCTCAGGAGTGCCAACCAGGATTATGGTGCACCATAGGTCAGAGGTAGCGACTCGAATTATGGTAACTAGTTGATGTTGTAGATTTACCATCAGTTAGAATTGTTGGCTAGGTAATTAAATAATGTTGATGTTGATGATGATTTGTTATAATATTTTCTTAGAGAAATTTTTCAACAAGAGAACATCTAGATAGTCATTATGAATACCTCCCTAGTTAAGAGGGAGTATTGAATTTTGTAGCGATGGTCTGTCCTCATATTTAATATTTTAATCCTAGGAATATATGTAATGATGAATTAAAATACATGCTCTTCATGTCAGCCTCAAAAGAAAAATTTTGAATTTTTAAAAGTTAAAATTTTGACTCCAATTGTCGTTTCGACCCTGTTACCTACCACTTCCTGGGTGATATCCCTAGGAGATTTTTTTCTCCATGATGGACCTCAGTCGACAGCCAACAACCCTTTGCAGCCTTCAACTAGTTCGTTGTGCCATTTCTCCGCCACTTGAGCCAGCCATGTGGTCCCCCACCCATCTGTATTGATCGTATGTTTTAAGGTGGGCCTCCCAAATCTAAAGGTATGCCTTGTCATTTGGTAATTGAGTATTGGGTTTACTTATCATGGATACTACTGGGCATGGATTGATGGGGGGATTTGGCAGAAAGAGTGGGCTTAGCTTGTGCTATTGTCCCCTTGATCTCTTTTGGAGGTTACCTTTGGATCTTAGTCCTGTCGGATCTCCTTTATTGACCATTTAGTTCTAGGGTGGTACAACTTGGGAAATCCCGAATTTGGTTGTGTGGTCCTGCTCCTTTATCCACATATATTACTCCCTTTCCACTCACTATACCCCCATTCATCATTTCTCCAACTGGGGTTCACATTGCCTCTATGGGTCCACATATGGTCAACCTCCCTATCCCCTTGCCCCCACCTTGGGTCAGGCCTGGAATGATGCCTTGGAGGTTGATGCAACTAAAAGAAAAAATAAAATCATAAATGGTCACATTCAACGGGAAATTGTACCACAAAATGCAAAAGATGGCTGGGACAAAAATAATTAACATGTGGGCAAAATTCAATACATGAGCTCTACCCCATACCCTTGGTCATCACCCTGGTTCCATAGGCCCTAAATGAGCCTTGTTTATCACTAAGGAACCCATGATTGTCCCAAACCCTGGAGGGCAATGAACTGCCCTACCTTAAAGGGGGTAATCACTGTTATATCTTACACATCATGCTCTTCTACTTTGAGCCCCGAGCAATTAATTAAAGAAAAATCATAAAAGGAAAAAGGCATATAAAGAAGTGTGGAAAAATCAAGGCCGGGGCACCTCATGTACCAAGATTGCTCCTTTCTACACATTATATGCCCAGATGTGGGCTTCCCCTTCTCTAGCTGCCCTTGAGCCCCACTATGTGGCCGAAGACTGCCCCTCTCATTCCCTATTCCGTTTCACTTCTTTATCACTTGTCACCACCATTTGAGGGATGTACCTTGGACATACTATCCCCTCTAAGGGTATTAACCACCTAATAAGGTACCAGGCTAACCCCCTTTGGAGCTTGGAGACATTAGCACATGCCAAAGCCCACTACGGAAGGCCATGCTATTATGAAGTGCCAACTTTGTTGTTGATGGTTTGTAAGCTCTTTTACACGATTATTCTAATGACTTGTTGTATTGGAAGGCTAGGGGACGCATTGGATTTTATAAAGGGTTGCAGATGGCCGCCATTTGGGTTTTGTCTCCCTATATGGGTCCTAAACTCCCAGAGGGCTACATTGGCACGCGGGGTTGCGGGGAAGCACGTTTGCTCGCTCCATCAGAGCTGCTCGTGCGGGGGCGTTCAAACGCTAGGAAACGCGCCCAGCACTCTGTCGGAGGCGTTTTTGCCGGGAAGCGCGTGGAAGCCACAGCAGCTCTGTTTTTTCGGGAGCGTTTCAGGGAGCATTCGGGAGCGAACGTTCCCGGAACACTTCCGACGTTAAAAAAGCGCTTCGGGAGCGTTCGCTTCGAACGCTCCCCGGCCGAACGCTCCCGCGCGCGATTTTATGAAGAACTCGGTGCAATATAGAGAGGTTTCTTTGAGTTATTGTTTGTTAGTTGAGAAGTGAAAGTGAGTGAAGGAGGCCCAGAGAGGCGCAAGGTTTGGTTGACGGCAATCGGGAGAGCAAGGAGCAAAGCGACGGGGGAGAGCGAGGAGCAAGGGAACGACGGGAGGGTTACCACAAAAAAAGAAAGAAGTGAAGCCTTCTAATCCAATTTTGTATTTTCTAAGATGAATTTGTAGATTGTTAAATGGTTTGAAAATGAAAACTTGAATTTTGCTTGAATGTTGCATTTTATTGGATTTAAAACTTTTAAAATGAGTTGTTGTTTTCCTATGTTGCATTTACTATTCCCATTTGGCATTTTTCTATTTGTTTTGCAGGCTAGATTCTAGAAACTTGAAACTTGTTTCCATCATGGCTATATGGCTAGGAATTTTCCTCATGTTGGTTCCTTTCTTTGTGATAATGGTGTTGGAGAGTGCTAGAAGAAAGAGACAAATCAGAGAAGACGAGGATGAAGAGGAGGGTTATGGTGGATCTGAAGAAAATCCTGAAGAGGAGGATTATGCTGAGGAGGAAGTGGGGAGTGGAGACCCTGAGAACCTAGAATCCCCAACTAAACAAGACCAATATCCTTTGTGGAAATATGTTCAAAAACAAGAAGGAGGGAAAGGTGGTGGAACCACTAAATTTATTTGCCCCCATTGCAATAAACAATACCATGGTTCATACTCCCGTCTGAGAAGGCACCTTTGTGGGATAATGCCAGGAGATGGAACTAAAAATTTTGGAATCAAAGTTTGTACTTATGTGCCAGCACCACAGAGAGAGATATATAGGAAGGAAGAGGGGGTTGCCATACAGAGATCATCTAAAAGATCTAAGGGTATCACTGATTCAGGCCCAACACATTCAACTTCCACCCATGCCAGTGGTTTCGGAAGCAGTGGCATTGGATTAAGGCGTAGAACCATATCCGATTTCCTAGACGAAGGGTGTAGGAATGATGTGGATTCAAAAGTTTACCGGTTTCTATATGCATGTGGGGTGCCATTCAATGTTCTTCGCTCACCTTATTGGCATGAAATGGTTTATGCCATTAATGATGCCCCCAAAGGATACAAAAGCCCTGGGTATGACAAGGCCAGAACCGTGGGTCTTGATCATGAAAGAGCTAAAATAAATCATTCTTTGGCTAGAATGACAGGTTCGTGGAATGAGCATGGGGTGTCCATTGTCTCTGATGGATGGACCAATGTAAAAGGAAAACCATTGATAAATGTTTTGGCTGTGTCGGTTAGTGGTGCAGTGTTCCTGGCAGCTTATGATTATTCAGATAAATTCAAAACCGGCATTAACATTGCAAAACCATTACTTGAAATAATTGAAAAGACTGGGCCATACAATGTGATACAGGTCATCACTGATAATGCTGCTAACTGTAAGGCAGCAGGAGCAATTGTTGAGGATAAATACCCCAACATTTTTTGGTCTAGGTGTTTGGTTCACACAATGAACCTTTTGATGCATGATATCATAAAAAACAAACAACCTCAATTCAAATGGCTTGGTGATTTGTACAAGAGAGGTAAAAAAATGATCAAATTTATTACAAATCATAGCAATACCCATGGGCTTTTCCGTACTCACTCCAAATTGGAGTTGTTGAAAATAGCAAAAACTAGATTTGCTAGTTATTACCTCACCTTCAGGCGCCTTTTGAAGGTAAGAGAGTCATTGGTTGCAATGGTATCAAGCCCACACTGGCAGCTATTAAAGGACAGGGCGGCAACAATAGTTGACAGGCAAGGTTTCGAACATGTGGAGGAGACCACCCTTGACCATCTGTTTTGGGCACGTATGAGGGAAATTGTGAGTTTTACCAAGCCCATTTATAACATGATTCGCTTTGCAGATACTGATAAACCAGTGATTGGAGAGGTTTATGAGCAGATGGATAGCATGTTGGGGAAAATAAAAGATATTGTTAAGGATAATGATCCCATTTTGTATGCTATGATTCATGACTGTGTGTGTGCACGGTGGAATAAACTCAATGTTCCACTGCATGCTTTGGCATATATCCTTACGCCAAAATATTACTCTCCATCTTGGTTGGGCCAACCTGCACCTGGAGATGGGGTTAGGGTGAAACCTCACACAGATCCAGAGGTACAAGAAGGGTACATGAAGGCATTGGACAAATTGGTACCTGACAGGGAAGAGTGTGCTAAATTGCGCCTTGAATTAGGCAAATACTTCAGTTGCACTGCTAACTTTGGTTCATTCCATGCAATGGAAGACAGGGACAGATTCGATGCTCTCACATGGTGGGAAGTATATGGCGGCATGGGACTTTTGCCAAAGTTGGCTAAAAAAGTTCTCTCACAAGTTGTGAACACTTCTTCTGCAGAGAGGTGTTGGAGCACCTACAACTTTATACACAATGTGAGAAGAAACAGGTTGAATGAAAACCGAGCTGAAAGCTTGGTTTATGTGCATTATAACTTGAGGTTGCTCAGCCATTACTGTGATCGGGCAAATGAGGATCAATCATACAGAGTCTGGGACAACAACCCTGTTAAATTTGGACAACTAGGTCCAAACTCCATATTAAGATGCTCAGATTAAGAGGCTAATATTTTTGTTGGATTCCTCTTTCTGAGAGGTGTAAAATCCATATAAAATATGTCTTAATCTGATGAGCAGAACTTATATTTTGAATTTATTATTTTTAATAAATTATATGTGCAAGGTCGGCCAGTTTTGTAATGTAGGCTCGGATGCCCAACAGATGTGCCACACACCCTCATGATGGATATATATACAGGAAAAGTTGGAGAGATTTTCATCATCATCACAACTCACATCTTCCTCTCTCATCTAGGAATACGAGCTACCAAGAAGGACGAATTTAATCCACACGTGTGAAGGACGAAGAGGACAAACTGTACGGTCAAGCTGAAGTACGGATTTGCTGCTGCTAGGGTTTCGCAGTAACTTTGACCAGCGTTGACTTTGGTCAACACTTGGTCCAAACAAGCTGAAAATTGGTGGAAGGTTCGATTTATGAAGGCCGTACTACCTGGCACAAAAATCGAGGTCAAAGGGTTGACCGTTTTGCTGCTGCGTTGACTTTTAGCTTGCTGCCCCTGCGTTGACTTTTCGGGACAGCGTTGACTTTTGCAGAGTTGACTTGGGTTGACTCATCTACAGATTGGAGGGTTGTTGTGACACATGCTGGGCTGGCTGACCAAAGGAGACTTTGCTGGTTGAAGCATCCTGTTGACCGCCGAAACGAATACACACATTTTTCCTGTTTCTGATTTGTCTTCTATAAGATCTACTTATATGTTCTATCTGCATTTTGCTTACCTACTTGTATGATTGCTGAAATAAAAGTGAAATTGCTTCTAGCATAGAACATCTACAAAACAAAACAAACCCAGAGGATGATAATTTGGAGGACGGCACATTACATCTAGAAGAATTGGAAGCAGAACTTTATAGGGATGATGATGAAGCATCAGCGGCACCGCCACACACAGGGCCAGTCCCACCATCTACTGGTAGCAGTGCGGGTGCCAGTGCCAGTGCCAGTGCCACTCCTCGATATCACACTATTGTTCCTTTGCAGATCCAGCCTCCACCTTCTGGTCGTGGTCATGGTACTCTTGAGAGTACTAGAAGACCAACAGTTCCTCGTGGCTCACAGAAATTAGACATTTCTCGTGGGCGTGGCAAGGGGCCAGCCAGATAAAATATATTTGTTGTTGACAGTTGAACAGTTGAAACTTGACTTGCTACTGATTTCATATATTTAAATTTTTAATGAAGTTGGCATTTATAAGTTTACTGTTTACAAGTCATTATGAATTATGAATATGATGCTTCATGAAAGCTATATGGTGATCAATGAATCAATGATGATAAATGTTATATAATATCAATGATGATAAATGTTATATATTGAATTTTGAAATCAATGAATCAATGATGATAAATGTATATTGAATTTTGAAATCAATGAATCAATGATGATAAATGTTATAATATATATATCAATGATGATAAATGTTATAATATATATATCAATGATGATAAATGTATATTGAATTTTGAAATCAATGAATCAATGATGATAAATGTTAGATATTGTAATTTGAAATCAATGATGATAAATGTTATATATCAATGATGATAAATGTTATATATTGAATTTTGAAAGCTTGAAACCTTCAGATTGATGATTTGCGAGACTCCAGAGTCAATATGTTCTCTGCTTCCAACTCGTGGGCGTGGTTGATGAAGATTATAACTTCTAGATGATTGATGTTATATGATTCAATCTATGTTTTTATGTTTTTTATGTCTAATTCATCATTCTACATGTTTTTGTTGACATATATGCATCAAAATATAAAAAATATTAAAAATATTAAAAAATATATATATATATATATAAAAACGCTCCCGAAAACGCTCCGGACCCGGAAACTTTTAAAAATGGCGCTCCGCGCTTCGCTCCCGCTCCCGCTCCCGCTTCCAAGTAACACCATGGGCCTCCACAACAACAGACAACACTCCATGGATCCCCACCGATGTCTAGAGATTACTAGAGATCCACCTTTGGGACGAGGATGATGCACTTGGTACAATATGCCCAACAGGCCCCACATGATCACCACACACTTGGCAGATGTCCCACGACTTGTACGATGACATGGCAATGTTCATTCCATCATTTGAGCCCTTACAGATGATCTACATGCATCTTCAACTCATATGGAGACCCATGGGGTCATTGGTGTGCCCCCACACCCATTAGGAGCACCACAGGTCTACTGCTTGGAGAACAAGGGGCCACCCCCTTGTCCATCACATTTTGAGGAGTTTACTCATCATCATGGCACTTCTAGACATTATCAGGACTTTTGGAGGGCCCCACGACATGCACATATTATTGTTTGACCTCCTGAGAGGCTTATTTTTTCATTTATGAGCTAATGGTGGGCTTGTCACCAAAAGTTGGTTTTTTTGCACATTATTTTATTTTTAGGGGCTAATGTAGCCTTATTAGCTAAATCGAACTCCTAAGAGAAGTATAAATAGGAGTTAGTTGGATTCATTTGTATCATCGCTTGACTTGGGATCTCTCTATCTTTACAGAACTTCACATTTTTCCTTGGAGGACTATTTTTGGATGATGGATGAATTTTGATGTATGAATTTGGGCTATTTCTATCTTGGAGCTTCTTATTTGCAAATGTGATGCTGGTTGGATATACTCTCTAACATTGTAAGTGCAAATTTAATGCTATTTTTCTCGTTGCCGCATATAATTGGATTTCACTATAATTAAGGCTAATTGCTGCATGTATGACATGTGGATTTATGTGTCTATTTAGTTTATTCTATGTATGGGCCATTGTTAGATGAATGAAATGTCCTAGAGATCATGTTATCTTGATAAGCTTGCACCATTTGTATGAAGTATAAATGTTTGAAAGTCACTTCTCTTCTATTTCCTCTAACATTGGACGAAGTTGACTTTCTGGGCCTCCTTGAATAAGAAACTGAATTCTTCTTCATTATTATCGTCGACTCCATATCCCCAAGTGAATCAGGCATTGGTCCCTCAAAAAAGGTTGATCGTTTTCCCCTCTTTTTCCCCTTTTTCACATTTTTCTCTAGGTTTAGCCCCATTAGGTTACCTAGGGCATCAATTTCCCGGGAAGCTAGCCATAGGAAAACTTTGATCTCCTAGAGGCAATTGCGCTGATGGGTTCGCTCACTCTCCTCTGAATTTGGGCCAATTCCGACGGTGGAATCTCCCGATACCCCAAGCCCTAGCTCTAGGATTAAGTTTTGCCTAGGTGTTCCCAAGGCTAAAACCTAGTAGGATTAATTTGACATCATTGGAAGAAAATACTTATTTGATCCTTCCCCCTCACCTTGGTTAGGTTAAGAACATCATTGGGTGCCAAAATCCATCCCCTAACCTGGGCTTGGTCCACTTGGATTCGTGTGGTCCCATTCTTCATCAAAGTTGATTTATCAAGGACTACTCAAGAATCCAAGTTCCCAAAGGATTTTAGGGATTGGGAACCTCCTATACGAATCTTATTCTTCTACCTCAACCCCCTAATCATCATCCCTTCTCCCTAGAGGATCAAGTCCCTTGCTTAAAAGGAAAACAAGTCCCATTCTTCATTCTATCCTAGGGAAAGGGCTTCTAGGGTCACTTCACACCTATTCATTGATTCATACTTTACAAGTGACTTTCTAAAACTACCGGGTTTCCTCCCATTGGTGAAAGTCCGTAAAGAGCAGGGAGCCTTCACTATAATTGTTGATTAATGGTAGCATCATATGTGCTCTAACCTTGTAATTTTGTATATGGGCTAAGAAACATGTATTCCATAATACCTAGAAAGGATTTTGGAAGGTTCCACTTAGAGATGGTTTAATTAAAATAATTAATCGTTTTTAATGTTTTCCTAAGTGTAAACTTAGGGAAACTAATTAATTAAAGGGTATTATTTAAACTTAGTGTGAATCCTCTAGAAGAAGTCATGGATCACCTCCAAGTTAATCTTAGCCCTTGATTATGTTTTAATCCTGGCCGTTGAAGGTTCAACAGAAGAATATAAGAAGGAGGGTGAGGGGCCTATGGGAAGACACATCAGTCAGAGAAAGAATCAAGAGTTCGATTTCTTCAGCGAAAGGAAAAATCAAAGTGATTCTCATTTGCAGAGAGGGGAAGGTGAAATTTCCAGGAGGGAGAATTTCTGAAGCATAGAGAGTGCATGGAGAGGAGTGAGAGAGGAGCCAAAGCATCAGCGCAGAGTTACCCTAGCAACAGTTACGTTGGGCCAGCGCAGAGAAGTAGAGGGAGTTTCGATTTCTGTTAGAGGGGCAGCTGAGGGTTCATTCGGTTTCAGGAGGACAATTTTGGAAGGAAGGAACACTCTAGTCTCACACAGCAGCAAGCATAGAAGCAACTACGACAAGCAACAACAGCAGTGATGTAGTGACAACGTGAGTGACGCAGTCACTGTGCAGAAATCATGCAGAGCTAGTCAGTGTGGGTGCAGGTCAGTGCCGGAACTTTGTGGTGATGTGAGAATTGTCTCACTCATCCTTCTCTCATCAAAATTCTTCAGGTGATTGATTGACATTTACAATCACACATTTGTACTCAGAATTTCTGCATAATAAAGAAACCCTCAAATCTGTTGCACCGGTTTTCCCACATTGGGTTTTTCCGGGGACAATTGTCCAAAAATAATGGTGTCTATGTGTGATTACTTGTGCTATTTTTATATCTGATTTGTGAAGTCTGCAACATATTTTATTTTATTATTTAACACGAGAAATGTTAAATAATTGTGTTTGACAATGCAATAGAAGAAATTCAATAAGTAGCCGCAATAGAATTCTCCATTATAGAATTTTCACATGGAATCAGAGTTGTTAGATCCAAAGGAAGCAAAGTCAGAAAAGGGACTGTGTAAACCAGAAGCTTTAGAGGGGTCGCAACACAAAGAGAAGAAAACATAGATAAGTATGACAGACTTAGATGTTTTATCCTCTAGGTTAAGAGAGGATGGTACATGCCTATGAAGTTCAACATCTGCAGGAATTTGGTATATTGATAGCGGGGCTTCAACTCATATGACTGGAGTACGAGAATACTTCTCAAGCTATAGGGAAGAGCAGATGAACTTCCAGATCACTATGGGCAATAGCACGAAGTGCACTCCAGTTGGAAGAGGCTCCGTAGTATTTCAGACGGAAGCTGGAACTAATGTCAAGTTCACGGATGTACTACATGTGCCAGGGCTTGGGATGAATCTAATTTCAGTATCCCAGTTGCAGGACAAAGGATATGACATACACTTTACCAGAAAGAAAGTATATGTCAAGCATCCTAGTTGGAAGCAAACAAGGCAGATCGGTGTCAGAAGCAACACACTATACAGGTTGGAGATTGAAACCCCGATGGCACTAGTCAGTAGTAATCTCGAAGACAAGAAAGGGTTGAATGAACTTTGGCATAGAAGAATGGGGCGCCTGCATCATGGTGCATTGAAGATGCTCAGAGAAACAATTGATGGGGCACCTGTTCTCAGCACGGAGCATGATGATGTATGCCAAGGATGCGTACTTGGGAGTACGCTAAGGAAACTTTTCCCAGATGTGAAAGCAGGGTAGCAAGCATTTTGGGATTGATACACTCAGATATCTATGGACCAATGTCCACTAATGCTCTCAAAGGTGGCAAATATTTTGTCATATTCATTGATGATCACTCCAGGAAGACCTGGATCTACTTCCTGAAAACAAAAGATAAAGTCTTTGAAAAGTTCAAAGAATTCAAGGCTCTTGTTGAAAACATGATGGGGAAGAAGATCAAGACATTGCGTTCAAATAATGGTGGGGAATACATAGATGGAGACTTCACAGATTTCTGCGCAAAGGAGGGCATCGGGAGAGAGTGGATTGCGCCATACAATCCAGAGCAGAATGGTGTGGCAGAACGAATGAATAGGACAGTTGTTGGAGCAGCCAAGGCCATGTTATTTGACCTTGATTTACTCTGATATTTATGGGCTGAAGCCTGCAACACGACAGTGTATATCCAGAACAGGATACCTCATAGAGCATTGAGGAAGAAGACTCCTGAAGAAGTTTTCACTGAGAAGAAACCGGAGGTAGGGCATCTTCGGATATTTGGTAGTATGGCATACTGTCATGTACCCAGTGAGAAGAGAAGCAAGCTAGATCAAACTGCAGAAAGGGGGTATCTTGTAGGGTACAGTGGCACCTCCAAGGCATATAGGATCTATATTCTTGACAGCAAGAAGGTTGTGATAAGATGCGATGTTAAGTTCATGGAGGATAGAGCGTTTCAGAAATCACATGATATGCCGACTGAAGATCAAACTGCAGAAGTTCCCTTGTTCCAAGAATAGCAGGGGCACCAAGAAGAACAAACAGGAAGACAAACTTTGCTACCGAGGACAGATACTAACATTTTCACAGAGGAAGATCAGGAAGATACTCAGTCCGAGGAGTTGTTAGATCAAGAGGAAGAGTTGAGAGAGCAGCCTTCCAGTAGTTGTCGGATCAGCAGGGAAGCTCAACAAGTACTAAGGGACGCAAAAAACTTTATTGGGACTCCTAGGAACGGGAAGAGACATCGCAGACCTCCTGATAGGTACCAGGCCTTGGTGGCTCAAGTAGAGGAACCTTCCAGGTTCCAGGAAGCTATTCAACACCAAGTATGGGTAGATGCCATGATAGAAGAGTATGCTTCCATCATGACAAATGATGTCTGGGAAGTTGTACCCAGACCTCAGAGCAGATCAGTTGTTGGATCACGTTGGATCTACAAGATCAAGTACGCAGCAGATGGCAGTGTAGAGAAATACAAGGCAAGGTTTGTGGCAAAAGGGTATGCTCAGAAGGAAGGCATTGACTATGAGGAGACCTTCGCACCAGTTGCCAGATATACCTCCATCCGGACTGTCGTATCTGTAGCTGCTCAGATGGGATGGGAGATTCATCAAATGGATGTCAAGGCTACGTTCTTGAATGGAGAAATTGAGGAAGAGGTATACATCGAACAGCTAGAGGGTTTTGAGACTCATGAAAGGAGGTCTCATGTATGCAGATTAAAGAAAGCCCTGTACGGGCTTAAGCAGGCTCCAAGAGCATGGTATGGTTGGATAGATAGCTATTTGCAAAAGATGGGATTTGTGAAGAGTGATGCGGATCCCATTCTTTACTACTTGCTGGTAGAGGATGAGCCATTGGTACTAGTACTATATGTAGATGATCTGTTTCTCACAGGATCATCTAGGCTCATCAAGGATTGCAAATGAAATCTAGAAGTAGAATTCGACATGAAGGATTTGGGGTTGATGCACTACTTCCTAGGATTGGACATTTGTCAGAAAGATGGAGATATCTTCATGGGACAGGAGAGGTATGCCTTGGAAATTCTAATTCAGAATGCAGGATTGCAGGCCCATGGCCACACCCATGATCTCAAATTGGAAAAAGATAGATGCATCAGAAGATACAGAGGTAGACCCAACCTTATACAGACAGCTCAACGGGTCATTGATGTATCTGGTTAACACTAGACCAGACATTTTCTTTGCTGACAACACTCTTAGTCGGTTCATGGTGGAACCCAAAAGAGTGCACTGGGCCGTAGCAAGGCACGTCCTAAGGTATGTACGAGGAATAGTCTGATTTTGTATCAGATATGGTAGAGGAGAGGATGTTAGACTCAGTGGATTCACAGATGCAGATTGGGCAGGAAGCTCAGTGGACAGGAAAAGTACCTCTGGGAACTATTTCAGTGTTGGATCAAGAATGGTGTCCTGGTGCAACAGGAAATAGAAGTCAGTAGCATTGAGCACAGTTGAGGCAGAGTACATGGCAGCTAGTACAACTACATGTGAAGCAATATGGTTTTGGAAACTTCTTGTGAGTCTATTCAGAAGCAGGATGGAGCCAACTAGCGTTTACTGTGACAATCAGAGTTGTATCAAACTCTTTGAAAATCCAGTATTTCATGATCGGTCCAAACATATTGACATCATATGTCATTTTATTAGAGACTGTGTTCAGCGTGGGGCAGTACAACTCCACTACATTCCCATAGGCGAACAAACAACATATATACTCCCTAAGGCTCTAGGGAGAATTAAGTTCACTTAGTTCAGGGAACAACTGGGTATGACTGAAAATCCATTTAAGTAAGAAATGGATCCTCAGTGTAGTTGAAGGAGGGAGTTGCAGTGTAGTAGCGGTTGGCAGCAACACGCAGAGTTAGTAGCAGTACAGGTGCAACATTAGTGCAGTGTTGGTGAGCAGCATCTACAACATAGCAACAGATAGTATAGAAGTCAGAGTAGCACATTGAGTGTTTTTGCTAGAGCACTTTCCTCGCTAAGAGGGAGTGTTGATTTATGGTAGCATCAGATGTGCTCTAGCCTTGTAATTTTGTAGATGGCTTAAGACACATGTATTCCATAATACCCAGAAAGGATTTTGGAAGATTCCACTTAGAGATGGTTTAATTAAAATAATTAATCGTTTTTTAATGTTTTCCTAAGTGTAAACTTAGGGAAACTAATTAATTAAAGGGTATTAATTAAACTTAGTGTGAATCTTCTAGAAAAAGTCATGGATCACCTCCAAGTTAATCTTAGCCCTCGATTATGTTTTAATCATGGCCATTGAAGGTTCAACAGAAGAATATAAGGAGGGTGAGGGGCCTATGGAAAGACACATTAGATAGAGAAAGAATCAAGAGTTCGATTTCTTTAGTGAAAGGAAGAATCAAAGTGACTATCATTTGCAGAGAGGGGAAGGTGAAATCTCCAGGAAGGAGAATTTCTGAAGCATAGAGAGTGCATGAAGAGGAGTGAGAGAGGAGCCAAAGCATCAGTGCAGAGTTACCCTAGCAAAAGTTACGCTGGGCCAGCGTAGAGAAGCAGAGGGAGTTTCGATTTTTGTTGGAGGGGCAGCTGAAGGTTCATTCGGTTTCAGGAGGACAGTTCTGGAAGGAAGGAAATCTCTAGTCTCACAGAGCAGCAAGCATAGAAGCAACCACGACAAGCAGCAGTAGCAGTGACGCACTACAGCATGAGTGATGCAATCACTGTGCAGAAATCATGCAGAGCCAGTCAGTGTAGGTGCGGGTCAGTGCCAAAAATTCGTGGTGATGTGAGAATTGTCTCACTCAACCTTTTGTCATCAGATTTGTTCAGGTGATTGATTGACATTTACAATCACACATTTGTACTCAGAATTTCTGCATAATAAAGAAACCCTCAGATCTGCTGCATTGTTTTCCCACATTGGGTTTTCTCGGGGACAATTGTCCAAAAATAACAGTGTGTATGTGTAGTTACTTGTGCTATTTTTATATCTGATTTGTGATGTCTGCAGCATATTTTATTTTGTTATTTAACACGAGAAATGTTAAATAATTATGTTTGATAATACAATAGAAGAAATTCAATAAGTAGTTGCACTAGAATTCTCCATTATAGAATTTTCACAGTAATGACCGTGGGCTAAGTCTCCATCGTTACCCCTCACCTAGTAGTTTCCCTCATAGGAACCCCTCTTAGGTCCCCTGCTAGTTTGAGTGGTTACATTTCTGGTGCCATTGCTGGAGAGGAAGCAGGTCTACCAAATCCACATCGGTAGGGATCCATTGACGATACTCTCATTACTCCTTTGGCGACTCCATTCATTGTCAAAACCCCTAGTTTTCTTTAAGGTGACAATATTCCTCCCTTAACTAACACAACTGCAAGAATAAAGGAACGTGATCCATCACGTGTTGGCACCGCTCTTCTTCGTGAGTTTGAAAAAGTCAATGACCTCACTCCAAAAATGGCAGAGACTTCTAACACTGACAAACACAAGATGACCAAAAGTGAAAGACATTTGGTCAGTGTATTTACTCCTTTGAAGTTGAGTTATGATCCCAAACCATTACCTAAGAAATACAACCGATGGTTACCCAGGTTCAAAGGAGATGCCACTATGAGTGCCCGTGAGTTTGTTGAAGAATTTTATTGGCACCTGTCCCCTAACATGATCTTTGATGAAGATGGGATCATGATGCTTTTTGCTTTATCACTCGATGGACAAGCTAGAGAATGGTACCTTAGTCTTCCCCCAAGATGCATTGATGACTCTGATGAATTTGAAGACCTATTCATGCAAAGGTGGTCTTGCAATCCCCAAGGAATCTTCAACATTGAAAAGTTTTATCAAATATCAAGGGGAAGGGAAGACATTCGGGAGTTCATTCAAAAGTTTGATAGGGTTGTGCGGGATATCCCTAATCACCTAAACCCCTCCGATGCCAACATCCTTGATAAGTTTGTCAAAGCTGTAGGGGGCCACGTAACTAATGCCTTAAGAGACAAGAAACCCTCCACATTGGTCGAAGCTAAAGAGATGGCAATGCAAGTTGAAGAAAACCTTCGTATCTCAAAAATGAATGTTAATGACCTCCCCAAAGTCAAAACTGAGACTAAGAAGGAGACATCAAAGGATCAACACGAAGAAACCCTTCTGGCTTCCTCAAGAAGATGGAAGGGCTTACCGAGGAAGTCCATTCACGATATTGAATTGTCATGAACAAAACCACTGTTTTGGAGAAGGCCCAAAGATGAAGTTATATTCTGAAAGGGAAGCCTTTTTCGAGAAAGCAAATTGAGGAAGATAAGCCTAGCTCATCTCAAGACCCAAATACGTTATCTCCAACCAATCCAGTGGACCAAGTTTCATCCTCTGGAGATGAGCCTAGTGAGAGTGCTGAGAGTGATGATGATGAAACAAGTGAACAGAGTAATCTTGTGGAATCCAATGTATTGAACATTTTGCTTGGGGGTTCATACACACATCCTCTCGTCAATGAGTCAAAACCAAAGATGAGAAAAAAGAACCTATTCTAAATGCTGATGAGCGTAGTGGGAGATTCAAAGGGGTCCAATATTCACAAAGAGATAATAACAAAGACCTCGCAACCTCCAAAGAACCTAACAATGAACACTCTCGTCCCAAGCAAGATCCTCCCAAAAATGTCCCCTCTAAAGAGCCTCCTAAAGAGAAAGCCCTTTCAAGGGATCCTCCAAAAAGGGACTCTCAGACTAAAGCTGTACCTAAAAAGGGCCCTCAGAAAGGGAGAAAACATCAAAAAGAAAGAAAAGGGGAAACATGCTGGGCTCAACATTGACATGGATGCTACTATTGGGAAAATGACCGTATCTGTCCCTTTGAAAGAGATTGCTAAGCTTATTGAGCAACAACAACAATTTAAGAAGTCCTTGGGTTTTGAAGGGGAAGAACTACTTGAATTCTTGCAAAACATTCACATTCCTGATCGTAAACCCTGGACCTGAATCTTTTATGCTCACTTTGGCTATCAATGGCCTTTATCTCCATAATTGTATGCTTGACTCAGGGGCTTCTGCAAACATCATGCCTTTAACTATTATGAAGCAATTGGGTCTGAGCATCACCCGACCATACAAGAAGGTGCGTGGATTTAATTCCAAACCTATGGAGGTGGAGGGTCTCATTAAGGATCTCAAGGTCTCTTTGGCTAGGAACCTTGACATATCCCTTCTCATGGATGTTGTTGTCATTGATATTCCTGATGTGTGGGGGACGTTGCTATCTAGGAAATGGGAAGCCATTGTTGGAGGTCATGTTCAAATGGACCTATCATATGCTACCATCCCACAATCCGATGGGACCCCTTTTATCCTTCATAGTGAACCCAACTACCTATCTCATGTGATTAAGCCTGGACCATATTATGAAGCACATGACATTGAGAAACCTTCTCCCATTCTCCCTTGAAAAGAGGTCTGTATCCTAAAAGGCCAACTCACAAACCAAGAAAAAGGTGGAAGCCTATAAAAGAATATAAAGTAGGGGACTTGGTCTTAGTGGATAAAGATTTGGTTCCCGTCAAGATCAATGTTATCGGAACCGAACCGGTTCGGCCAATTTGGAGGCAAAACCGGTCTGAACCGGTCCTCCGAATTGGAAATGACCGGTTTGGTACCGAACCGACCAGTTCAATATTGCTCCGGTTCGGAGACTGATTCCAGTGGTTCACAAGCCTGGGCACTAAATAAAATTTAATTTAATTTTTAATTTTTAATTTTTCCTAGTTACTAACGCTACCCTAGCCGCCCCCCCCATAAAGCTAGTTAAACACCCCCACCCCCTCTATTTCACTCACACTATTCATTCGAGTCTCTTGCAATTCTTGAGTTGAGTTTGGTGAGGAGAATTCAGAGAGTTTTTTGTAGGGTTTTTCTAAGGGAGATGTTTTGCCGATTTGAAGAGCTGATTGGAGTCTTGGAGAGTTGTTGGGTTGGCAGATTTTCGAGCTACTTCAAAGATTTTTTTTTCTTTTTCCCAAAGATCTTTGGGTTTTCTTTAGTGGTTTTTGCAACTGGTGGAAGATTTTTTCTATTTTGTTGGCGCTGCTACGTACTTGATTTCAAAAGATTTTGGAGCTTATTTTGTCCAAAATTTTAGAGGGTAAATCAAGGGCCATGTGAATCAAGCCATAATTCCATTGTAGACTTGGATGCTACTCATTCTTCAGATGAGGATAAGGAGGATGATCAGGATGATGATTCTGATGATCATTGATGATTGATGATTTGATCATAGATTTGTTGTAGCTGTAGCCTGTAGTATAATACTATGATCTATGATGTTATTTTGGACTATAAAGGCCTTTTAGAGCCTGCTTCTTGATGTTTGTAACATTTTTGGTTCAACGATGTTTTGCAATAAGTGCTATTTTGGTGGCATGCACTATTACTTGCTATATAAATGAGAACTTTTGCATATTTGTGTATAAATGGTTTGGATTCATATGGATGCACATGAATATATCTGCTTTTTCTTTAAAATATGAAAATTTTATGTGTTTTTGGTAAACCGTTTTTTATTTATTTATTTTTTTCCGGTTTTTTTTCGGTGTTGGTCCAATTCCGACTGGTTCCCGGTCCACAAGGTTTTTCGGTTCGATGACCGGTTCAGTTCCGATAACATTGGTTAAGATTCATGGGAAGGTTGGGGATGATTATTGCTACATTGCTAAACTCAACGACAAACTTTGGCCTTAGCCAGTCAAGTTAAGTCGCATCACTCCTTTCCTTGATACTTGATGACGTACTATATGCATGTTAGAATAGGAGGCATTGCATGCTGTTTTTCGCATTAGAGCTAACCTCATATGATATTTCACATGATAGATTAGCTGCACTTAGATTACAAATTGCATATTTTTATTACTTGTTGATTTTATGGGCTAACATTAAGCATGGGTGATCATAAGACACCGTGAAAAACATGCTTCCCCATGGCTTTGGTCGTTGACATGTGCAGATAACAGGTCTACGGTGACCAAGAGATTGCTGGAGTTCTCGTGACCTGCCATTTGCGTAGCATTGCCCACTTCTTCGAGAGATCACATTCTAGTTGGAGCGAAATGTTACCCACCACTTCGTGGGTGATATCTCTAAGAGAAATTTTTTCTCCATGATGGACCTTAGCCAGCAGCCCCTTAGAGCCTTCAACTAGTTCGTTGTGCCATTTCTCCACCTCTTATGCCATCCATGTGGTCCCCCACCCATCTGTATTGATCGTATGTTTGAAGGTGGGCCTACCGAATTTAAAGTAATGTCTTGTCATTTGGTAATTGAGTAGTGGGTTTACTTATCATGGATACTTTTGGGCATGGATTGATGGGGGTATTTGATGGAAAGAGTGGGCTTAGCTTGTGCTCCTGTCCCCTTGATCTCTTTTGGATGTTACCCTTGGATCTTAGTCCTGTGGGATCTCCTTTATTGACCATTTGGTTCTAGGGTGGTACTACTTGGGAAATCTCGACTTTGGGTGCGTGGTCTCGCTCCTTTATCTACCTATATTACTCCCTTTCCACTCACTATACCTCCATTCATCATTTCTCCCACCTGTGTCCACATTGCCTCTCTGGGTACACATAGGGTCAACCTTCCTATCCCCTTCCACCACCTTGGATCAGGCCTCGAATGATGCTCTAGAGGTTAAAGGACCACATTCAACAGGAAATTGTACCACAAAATGCAAAAGATGGCTGGGTCAAAATATTTAGTACGTAGGCAAAAGTTAATACATGAGCTCTACCCCATACCCATGGTCATTACCTTGGTTCCATAGGCTCTACACGAGCCTCCTATATCTCTCAGGAACCAATGATTGTCCCAACCCTTGGAGAGCAATGAATCACACATCATGCTCTTGTTCTTTGAGTCCCGAGCAGTTAATTAACGAAAATTCATAAAAGGAAAAGGGCATATAAAGAAAGGTGCAAAAGTCAAAGCTGGGGCACCTCATGTACCATGATTTCTCCCTCCTACACATTGTATACCCAGGTGTGGGTTTCCCCTTCTTTAGCTGCCCTTGAGCCTCGCTATGTGGCCCAGGACTACCCCTTTAATTCCTTATTCCATTTCACTTCTTTATCACTTGCCACGCCCATTCGAGGGATTTATCTTGGACATACTATCCCTTCTAAGGGTAGAAACTATGAAAATTTCTGAATTGTTACTAATTTAGAAATCTATTGTTAGATCTGGTTATACTTTTCCTACTTAAACAAGTTATTAATGCTGAAATATTCAGATTAACATTGAAGTAAACACATAACAAACTTTCGCTGATTCAGATCTAAAACAAAAAAAGTACATGCACACATAGACAATGTGACACAAGATTTTTTGGACAATAGTCCCCGGAAAAACCCAATGCGGGAAAACCGGTCTTCTGGCTGCTGGAGGGTTTGTATTATTAAGAGTTTTTTGAATACAACAAATCTGGGTACCACACTGGTAAACCCGACAGAGAAAAATATAGATCTGCAACTAACCTGCTGTTCTGAAGCCAAAACGTTGACTAATCCACACCCTCAAATGGGATTTACAAGACTCAGCCAGATCTTGGCCCTAGAAACCCTAGCGCTGCCCCTGAAGCCCATGCATTAGCCTCTGCAGCCTCTGCACTGGCCTGGAGAGGGCTGCGTAACCCCAAAATGGGTGATGTAGACCCTATGTTGCCCCTCAGCGTCTCTGCGTAACCCCACTGGGTCCTCGGCTGACCAGCACTGCTCCATAAGGGACCGCGTAGCAGCTGCGTAGCTGAAGTTGCCCCTGTGCTACGCAGTGCCCTCTCTATTGTTGCTACCTCTGCTTCTCTGCACTGCCTCTTGCTGCTCTAGGCAGTGGGATCAAATCATCCCCTTTGCCTAAACTCCCCTCTCTGCAACTTATACACTTCCCGAAAATTCTTAGCAAACCCTGCCCTAGAATTCCATCTTAGCTTCAGTGCTCTGCCTCTGTGTGTCTCCTCCAAATGACCCCAAGCCTTTCCTTTATACTTTTCTCGTTGGGAAACCAATGACCATGATCAAATCTTGAATCAATGGATAAGATTAAATGAAAGCTTGATCCGTGTGACTTAAGACAATTTCATCACATGTTTTAATTAATTACCTTTAATAATTTAATTTTCCTAAGTTAGACTTAGGGTCCTTAATTAAAATTATTAATTAATTAATTATATGCCAAACTGGATGAAATTTCCCAAATCCCTTTCTGGGTCTTGAAGATCTCATGTACTCTAGTCCCTCCACAAATTTTGGGAGCTAGAGCACATTCGATGCTACCCCATCACAAAAGAAAACTCAATACTACCTCTCAGAGAAGAATGTGCTCTAGTACAAAATCTGCTTCAACCTGAAGCTTTGCACTGATCTCTGGTGTGGGTCTCTGCACTGATGCTGGACCTGCTACCCTTCATCACTGTGCTGTTGCTGCCATTCTGTACTGTTGCCCATGACGCTGCCACCGCCACTGCTACATCTGTACTGCAGCTCCCTCTTAATCTGCTGCATCCGTGTTGCCATCTACTACACTGCATCTTCATTTGCTGAGAGAAACAACTGAATCTCCTGCCCAATCTTTGACAGACAAGTCCGTTGGGCTACATCCTCATCATTGAAGCTCCACTGACTGTTGATCTGTGCTGATATTTGGAGGATGATGCACAACTATAGCTCTGCACTGCGTAAGTAGACTTCGTCTGCAATGTTGAAGTCACATCAACCCCTTGTGCTGAAAGCTCTCACGTTGCTGCTGTGTTGCGCTGTACTCTTGAAGCCTCCACGATGCTGCAATTTTACTCTGCGTAAGCAGCTCTGCTCTGTGTTGCTAAAGTCACATCAGCCCCTACGTTGCTGCTGTTGCATATGCGCTGCGCTGCTCCTTCCAGCCTTCATATTCGCCTCTGCTTCATCCATGATTCTCAGCACCAACTGCTCCACTTGTCCTGCTACTATCTTAAGGCTCCAATAGCTCGGATGTGATCCAAGAGATGAGCTACTCAAGGATCTCGCCCTCCATTTTGTAGCTGCTCTACAGATCCATGTCGCCCCACTTTCGTGGTTCATGAGCGCTGATGGCTGCATCGTCTTCTACCCATCATCCACCACAACAACCTTGGAAGTAGAAGCTTCCTTGTCCTTCTTCTTCTGTGGACAATTGCTAGCGAAATGTCCTAGTTTGCCACACTGGAAACATTTGATCTTGGAAAGATCATGCTTCTTCTTCCCTTGCTGCCTGTTTGATGCCAAGGCTGCATCTTCTTCATCTTCCTTCTTCACTTTACTGGATCCCGTGCTATACTTCTTCTTGGTGATTCTGCGGAGTTCTTCTTGATGCATGGTTGCCCACAAGTTGTCGCAGTCGGGAAGGTCCGCTCTGCCCAAGACACTTTGGACAAAGGTTTCCCACTCTTCTGAGACCGCATTGAGTGCAATCCTTATCATCACATTGTCCTCCACCTTTGCACTCGTGGCAGTCAACTCATCTTTGATTGACTGTAACCTGAAGAGAAAGTGCTCCATATCTTCCCCCTTGGTCATCATCAATGACCGCAATTGAGTCTCCATAAACATCTTCCTTTGGATGGACTTCCCCTCATATAGGGTTGTTAAGGCCTTCCACATCCCATTAGCTGTTTTCTTCTCAGCTATATGTGGAACAACATGGTCCTTAACTCCATCCATTATGAGTCGCTTGGCATGTGCCGCAGCTTCCTCGTGCTTCTTTAGGAGATCTGCATCGGTCGGCATGGCCAACACTCATTCTGCATGGTCTCTTAGATGATATGCCTCCAAGATTACCAGGATTCTGGCCTTCTAGACTGCAAAGTTAGATAGGCCATCCAACCTATCCCGATCACGTAGTTCGTGAGGTGCCATTTGCTCAGAAAATCTGTCGGAGCTCCTCCTCTCTCTGTTATAGATCTGGATCTAGGGTCCTTGGCGAAATAGGCACCCTCTGCTCCCTCTGACAATTGATTTCCTCTCTTGGAAATCTGCCAAATCAATCAATGAAACAACTCTCTTCGATCCCTTGATCGATCTGCAGGTTTCTTTGGCTAGAAACCCTTTGAGAAGCTGATCTCCTCCCGCTCTTTGTCACTAGTGCTTAGGCTAAATTCTGAAAACTTCAGAAATTTAACCCCACCAGGACCTTCTAAAGTTCTGCAGCTCTGCTTCCGGCACTTCTAAATCAAATAGCTTTAGATTTGCGTCACCCTGGCTAGCCTCTGCGTGAGCAGACAATCTTAGTGCTGCCTCTACGTAGTAAGTATGTGGGCCTGCATGGAGACAATGTAAGACTGTGTCACCCTTGCCTCTGCGTGACTCTACTCCCTCTGAAACCGTGTTGTCCCTTCAAATCTGGCTTTCTGCTGCTGCTACTGCTCTCTCTGCTACTTTCTGCAACAAGATTCTTCAATCTTCTGCTGGTGACTCTGCTAGATCTGCAATCGCTCTGATACCATGCAAATTTTTTTGAATTGTTACTAATGCAGAAATATATTGTTAGATCTGGTTATACTTCTACTTAAACAAGTTATTAATGCTGAAATCTTCATATTAACATTGAAGTAAAGACATAATGGACTTTCACCGATTCAGATCTAAAACAAAAAAAGTACATGCACACATAGACAAAGTGACAAGATTTTCTGGACAATAGTCCCCGAAAAACCCAATGCGGGAAAACTGGTCTTCTCACTGCTAAAGGGTTTGTATTATTAAGAGTTTTTTGAATACAACAAATTTGGGTACCACACTGGTAAGCTCGACAGAGAAAAATATAGATCTGCAACTAACCTGTTGTTCTGAAGCTAAAACTTTGATTGATCCACACCTTGAAACGAGATTTACAAGACTCGGCCATAACTTGGCCCTAGAAATCCCAGTGCTACCCCTGAAGCCCCTGCGTCAGCTTCTGCAGCCTCTGCGTGCCTCTGTGTTGGCCTGGAGAGGGCTGTGTAACCCTAGAATGGGTGATGCAGAACCTACGCTGCCCCTGAGGGTCTCTGCATAACCCAGCGGGGTCCTTGACTGACCAACTCTTAATTTTGGGCAACTAGGTCCAAACTCCATGTTGTGATGCTCAGATGATGATGCCAATATTTTTATTGGATTCCTCTTTCGGATAGGTGCAAGATCAATCTAAAGATCATCTTGATCCGATGAGCAGAACATTTATTTTGAATTAATTCCACTTATGTGCAAGGTCGACCAGAATTGCAATGTAGGCTTGGAGCCCCAACAGATGTGTCACACACCATCACTGATGGATATATATAGGTCAATGTTGGAGGTCATTTTCACTATCACTCTTCACACATTCTCTCTCTGCATCTGATTGGTTCGATCATCATCTTGGAGGCTCCTCTTCACTCACACGTGGGAAAAAGCAGCTGCTAGAGTTTCAGTCTGTTCTAGGGTTTCCAGCACAGAATTGACTAGCGTTGACTTTGGTCAACACTTGGTCAAATTGACTTGAAACTCTCCCTAAACTTCGATCTCCTCAATCCGCATTTTTTGGCACAAAAACCGAGGCTAGATGTTGACTTTGACTTGGTTGTGTTGACTTTTTGTTGCTACTGTTTTGCATTGACCATTGACTGGACAACGTTAACTTTTGTTGACTTTGGGTTGACTGTTGTAGAGCTGTCCGAGAGGGTTGTGTGACACATTTTGGTTGGCTGACCGTGAAGAGAATTTGCTGGTTGAAGCATCCTGTTGACTGCCTTAATGCACCACAACACATATATTTGCTGATCAAGTTAAGTGTATTTTTGGCTTGTCTTCCATTTATCTATTGGTATGTTCTATCCGCATTTTACTTTCTTGTTTATGTGATTGCTATTTGATATCGGGTATAAAAGTAAAGTTGCATCAAGCATAGAACATCTACAAAAATTTACATGGTATCAGAGCTAAGGTGAAGACAAAGCCCAAGTACCAGAGAAGTAGCATTTATCAAGGACCCATGGGTACCTCAAATTATAATGGCTTCAAAGCTGATGACAAGTTGACTGGCAAGGCTGATTTTCATGCCTGGAAGATTTCTTTGGATTTAATGTTGGAAGACCAAGATGTCATGGACTATGTGCAGGGTAAAATCCAAGAGCTTCCATCATCTGCACCTGCTGCCACCAAGTCAAAGTATAAGAAAGGAGAAATCAAATCAAAGTTGATCATTCGGGATTCCATTCATAAGAGTTTGGTTGCCTACATCTCTGAGCTGCACACATCCAAGGAGATGTATGATAAGTTGGTCAATATGTTCAGGGCCAAACAATGCAAATCAAGTCCTTTTCTTTAAGAACCAAATGAAGAATCATAAGAAAGGCAGGAATGAATCCATTCAATCTTATTTTCTGAAATTGACTGAGATCAAGAATAATCTTATGGCCATTGGGGAGACAATAGCTGATCGAGAAATGGTTCTCACTGTACTTGGAGGTCTCTCCTTTGAATGGCATGTATTCATTACTACCATTCTCAATAATAATGTGATACCTAATTTTGATGAAGTATTGTCGAGATCAATGTTGTGGACATCGACATTGGGATAAAATCGGCAAGGGTTTAGAAAACCAAAAAATCTTAAAAATTGGGAAAATATCGATAAAATAGGCAAACATTGGCAAAATTAAGATACCATAAAAATATTTTTAAAAATTGGCAAACATCGGTTAGGCCAAAAAATCGTGATTTTGAGATAAAATCGGAATGTTATCAAGATGTTCGCAACATTGGTCGAGATGCACTCAAGAGGAGACAAGAATGATGGAATATGAAAATGAAGGTAATGCTGCCTTCACCACTCGTGCTAAGAAGAAGAACAATGGTGGTCCGAGGAACCATGGAAGAGTAGGGGCCCAAGGAAAGTAAGGAAGATGTTACACATGTAACAAGACTGGCCAGTATGCTCGAGAATGCCCTAATAAGAAGGATTCTCCTTGGGATGATGGCAACAACAACAATGGGAAGAATGGCAATCAAAGGAACAACAGGTTCAAAGGAAAGAGGAAGGCTCCCTCTGGTCGCAATGGAAATGGGCAACCTTTCAAAAGGTCAAGAAATTCCAGGTATGAGGAATCTAATGATGTTGATGATAAAAGAAATGAATTCATTCTTGTATCTGCCCTCTTTGCTGCATCTCCACCCAACACAATGGATGTCTAGTTGATTGATAGTGGTGCCTCAAGGCACCTCACTGGGTTTAAGGAAGCACTTTCTGATTTGGTTGAGAAGGATACTAATCTGAAAATTATCCTTGGAGATAATGTCACCTATCCCGTGAAAGGGACTGGGATTGTGACCCTCCACTTATCTCAAGGTCAAGTCCTCCGCTTGCAATATGTACTATATGTACCTGATTTGAAGAAGAACATTGTGTCTATTTCGGCCATGAAAGACAAAGGTTTCAATGTGGCATTCGTTGATGGGAAGGTACGCATCTGGAAGAAGAGTTTCAAGGAAGCTACCACTATTGGTTTTAGAGTTGATACACTCTACCAAGTTGGAGGAAGTCCGCTAGGGGCTATGACATGTGATACTATCCGTGAAACCGAACTATGGTACCGGAGGTTTGGACACCTTCATTACAAAGCCCCTCCCGAAGCAAGGAAGGTGGTGACAGGGATGCCCGAATTAAAAAATGATCATGAAGGGGTATGTCAGGGTTGTGTCGAAGGAAAGCATACAAGGGGACCTTCCCCTCAAGTGTCACAGAGACATCTGATGTCTTGCAATTGATACATTTTGATTTGTCTGGTATGCTGCCTGTGACATCCTTGGGAGGGATATATTTCTTGAAGAAGATGAGGCTTTCATGTGGTTTCGTACGTTCAAAGCCTTGGTGGAAAATCAAACAGGGAAGAAGATCAAGATTTTGAGAACCAATAATGGCACTGAATATAAGACGAACGAGTTCAATAACTTTTGCAGAGAAGCTGGCATCAAGAGGGAGACCACAACTGTATATACTCCTGAGCAAAATGGCGTTGCCGAAAGAAAGAACAGGACCATTGTGGAAGCTGCCCATGCCATGCTATGTGACCAAGGTCTTCCAAAGTTTCTGTGGGGTGAAGTTGGGAACACTGTCCCTGTACATACAAAATCGATGCCCGCATTCCGCTCTGGACTCCAAAACTCCCGAAGAGGTTTTCTCTGGTAAGAAACCTGACATCTCTCATTTTAGAGTTTTTGGTTGTCCTGTTAATTTTCATGTGCTGAAAGAGAAGAGGAGCAAGCTGCATGCTTCTGGGAAGAAGGGATTGCTTGTGGGCTACAGTGAAACTTCGAAGGCTTATAGAGTCTATGTGCCCTGTTCAAAGAGAAGTTGAGATTTTCCACGATTAATGAAAATGCTTCCCTCAGGAAGCGATAAATCTTCCGAGCTTTGAGGAAGATCATGAAGTAAGGTCTGGGAATTAGGAAGAACCGAAGGATGAGATGGTCCCCAATGTCGAAGGACCGATGGACCCTATTGATCCACCTCCTTCAATGAAGAGAAGACCGTCATGGCTCAGGGATACTCTCGAGGATGCTGAGAGACATATGGCTCCAAGAGGGACATTCCGTGAAAGTAAGAAGGCGAATAGATACCAAGGGTATCTAGCAACCATGAGTACAATCGTACAATCTGAGCCTGGATCTTTTGAAGAAGCTGTAAAGCATCAAGTTTGGAAGGATGCTATGCATGAAGAGTACGAGTCCATTATGAAGAATGATATCTAGGATGTGGTTCCGAGACCGGAGGACAAAGCTGTTGTCACCTCGAAATGGCTCTATAAGATCAATCATGGATCTGATGGTAGTGCTGGAAAGTTCAAGGCAAGATTCGTGCTCACTTCATGCTCTTGATCAAATGCCAATCTCATAGCCTTACACATGATAGAATCAAATGGAAACATTGCAAACCCCCTAACCATGAAACCTTGAAAACCATAAAGTCTGCTGAATTTTGAGTGAAATCTAAAATTCTAGTTTCTCCATATGAAATCCAATGAGGTCGAAACCACTCTTAAACATCCCGAGTCATTTCATGGTAATGTTAAAAATTTAAGTAAAATGATTTTTTCATTTTCATCCTTTTACTTTAAGAATTTAACATTAATTGCCAACAGGATGTGTCAGGAAAATGAGAGGGTAGGCATGCTTTTCTTAGAGGCAATATTTTTGGAGGAAAACAACCCTAAATTTCCCTCAAAAAAGCTCCAAAACTTAAAAAATTGCATTATGTGGGGTCCATAGTTGGCCTAGCAATGAACCGGCTGGTCTAGGATGGAACTGGCTGGTTTGAGCATAAACTGGTTGGTTCCATCCTAAACCGGCTGGTTAGCACCGGTTGGACCAGTTTTTTTGGCGAAGAGTAGGGTTGAACCCGGTTTGACCCGGTCAGCTAATGAACTGACCAGTTTGACCGGTTTTTGGTTCAAGCCAACTGGTTTTTAATACTATGCTTGGAGCCCCAATAGATGTGTCACACACCCTCACTGATAGATATATATAGGTCAATGTTGGAGGTCATTTTCACCATCACTCATCACACACTCTCTCTCTGCATCTGATTGGTTCGATCATCATCTTGGAGGCTCCTCTTCACTCACACGTGGGAAAAAGCAGTAGCTAGGGTTTCGGTCTGTTCTATGGTTTCTAGTGCAGAATTGACCAACATTGAATTTGGTCAACGCTTGGTCAAATTGACTCGAAACTCTCCCTAAACTTCGATCTCCTCAATCCGCATTTTTTGGCACAAAAATCGAGGCTGGACGTTGACTTTGACTTAGCTGCGTTGAATTTCTGCTGTTGTTGTTTTGTGTTGACTGTTGACTAGACAACGTTAACTTTTGTTGACTTTGGGTTGACCGTTGTAGAGCTGTCTGAGAGGGTTGTGTGACACATTCTGTTTGGCTGACCGTGAAGAGACTTTGCTGGTTGAAGCATCCTGTTGACTGCCTTAATGCACCACAACACATATATTTTGCTGATCAAGTTAAGTGTATTTTTGGCTTGTCTCCCGTTGATCTATTGGTATGTTCTATCAACATTTTACTTTCTTGTTTATGTGATTGCTATTTGATATTGGGTATAAAAGTAAAGTTGCATCAAGCATAGAACATCTACAAAAATTTACACCAACGCTGCCCTAGAAGGGACTGCGTAGCACCTACGTAGCTGAAGTTGCTCCTGCGCTGTGCAACTGCTGCCCTCTCTGCTGCTGCTGCCTCTTGCTGATTCTAGGCACTGGGATCAGACCATCCAATTTACCTAAACTCCCCTCTTTGCAACTGAAACCCTTCTGGAAATTCTTAGCAAACCCTGCCCTAGAATTCTTGCTTAGCTTAAGTGCTCTGCCTCTGTGTGTCTCCTCCAAATGACCCCAAGCCTTTTCTTTATACTTTTCTCGTTGGGAAGCCAAGGCCATGCTCAGATCTTGAATCAATGGCTAAGATTAAAAGAAAGCTTGATCCAGGTGAGTTAAGACTATTTCATCACATGTTTTAATTAATAACCTTTAATAATTTATTTTTCCTAAGTTAGACTTAGGGTTCTTAATTAAAATTATTAATTATTTAACTATCTCCCAAACCGGATGAAATTTCCCAAATCCCTTTTTGGGTCTTGGAGATCTCATGTACTCTAGTCCCTCCACATCCGATGCTACCCCATAACACAAGAAAATGCAACAGAAACCACCTAATAAGGTATTTGGCTAACCCCCTTTGGAGCTTGGAGACATTAGCACATGCCAAAGCCCACTACGGAAGGGCATGCCATTATGAAGTGCCCACTTTGTTGTCTATGGTTTGTAAGGTCTTTTACATGATTACTCTAATGACTTGTTTTACTGGAAGGCTAGGGGACACATTGGATCTTATTCAGGATTGTAGATGGCCTCCATTTTGGTTTGGTCTCCCTATATGGGGTCCTAACCTCATAAAGGGCTACATTGGCATGCACATGCACATATTATTGTTTGACCTCCTGTGAGGCTTATTATTTCATTTATGAGCTAATGGTGGGCTTGTCACCAAAAGTTGGTTTTTTTGCACATTATTTTATTTTTAGGGGCTAATGTAGGCTTATTAGCTAAATTGAACTCCTAAGATAGGTATAAATAGGAGTTAGTTGGATTCATTTGTATCATCACTTGACTTGGGGATCTCTTTATCTTTAGAGAACTTCACATTCTTCCTTGGAGGACTATATTTGGATGATGGATGAATTTTGATGTATGGATTTGGGCTATTTCTATTTTGGAGCTTCTTATTTGCAAATGTGATGCTGGTTGAATATACTCTCTAACATTGTAAGTGAAAATTTAATGCTATTTTTCTTGTTGCCGCATACAATTGGATTTCGCTATAATTAGGGCTAATTGCTGCATGTATGAAATGTGGATTTATGTGTCTATTTAGTTTATTCTATGTATGGGCCATTGTTAGATGAATGAAATGTCCTAGAGATCATGTTATCTTGATAAGCTTGCACCATTTGTATGAAGTATAAATGCTTGAAAGTTACTTTTCTTCTCTTTCCTCTAACATTGGACGAAGCTAACTTTATAGGCCTCCTTGAATAACAAACTAAAATCTTCTTCATTATTATCCTCGACTCCATATCCCCAAGTGAATTAAGCACTGGTCCTAAAAAAAGGGTGATCATTTTCCCCTCTTTTTCACATTTTCCCTAGGTCTAGCCCCATTAGGTCACCCAGGGCATCAATTTCTCGGGAATCTAGCCACAAGAAAACTTCGATCTCGTAGAGGTAACTGCGCTAGTGCACTCTTCTCCGATTTTGGGTCAATTCCGACGGTGGAATAGCTGGATACCCCAAGCCCTAGCTCTAGGATCAAGTTTTGCTTAGATGTTCCCAAGGCTAAAACCTAGTAGGATCAATTTGACATCATTGGAAGAAAATTCTTATTTGATCCTTTCCCTGCACCTTGGCTAGGTTAAGAACATCAATGGGTGCCAAAATCCATCCCCTAACTTGGGTTGGGTCCACTTGGATTCGTGTGGTCCCATTCTTCATCAAAGCTGATATATCAAGGAATACTCGGGAATCCAAGTTCCTGAAGGATTTTTAGGGATTGAGAACCTCCTATACGAATCTTATTCTTCTACCCGAAACTTCCAATCCTCATCCACTCGCTCTAGAGGGTCAAGTCCCTTGCTTAAAAGGCAAGCAATTCCCATTCTTCATTCTATCAATGGAAAAGGGCTTCTAAGGTCACTTCACACCTATTCATTGCTCCATACTTTACAAGTGACTTCCTAAAACTATCGGGTCTCCTCCCATCGGTGAATAGTCAGCTACAAGTAATTTTTAGACTTAGTTATTTGTGATTTTTCTTATAAATAATTGTTGAATGTGTTGGAATTTAATACATTATTACTAATATTTATCGGAGTCAGAAATCAACGTTTAGCTAAGTGTTTGATTACAAGGGGTGATTAGCTTGTAGATGGTTAATCCATCTGTTGATAGGTGCAAATGCGGAAGGTGGTATAAGGAGTGGACAAGATTTCAAGGCTAGGTGCCATAGCCAAGTGACCACATAATGGTGGTCCAACATCTTGGGTGTATAGATGTAAGGAGGGAGCAATCGTGGAGGCATGAGTTACTCCTTTCCTCGGTATGCTTCTTCCATCCCTCTGGTGCACCTTTTACTTCTTGATGATAAAGCTTTTATATGGGTGCATAACTTAGGAGCCCAAGCTTGCATTTGAGAGACTCAGCATTTATTACACCTTAAGACGAGGTTGTTTATTGCTCATAAGGGTGGGGAATTTTGCCGCAGATTTGAGCAGGCCTTGTGAGGGGACTCACTGTGAGAAATCTAGGGCAGAGATATTAAATGATTTCTCTTATAATGATAACTGCTTGTTGGGACTTTTTACTTTTCTTAATTAGGTTCTTCTTGTAGTTGATTATTATTATGTGTTTTTCTTTATAAAACAACTACCAAACCATAAAGAATCATGAGACAAAGGACGCAAGATGTAGGCAATCTACCAGAGCCAAAACCTCTACAACCTGAGAGGAAAACCCACAAGAATTCTTCTTCTTATAGAATCTTCAATTGACGAATTCCAAGACCTATACCCTTGACCAAGAACCCCTCCAAGACCAAGTAAATGCTTCCTCTTTGAATAGCTTCTCCTTCTAGCAACTTCAACCCACCCAACAACTGCAATTGCAACTATAACTTCCAATGTCTAGAAACTGCAACTTTGAATTGCCCAGAAAATGCAATTTCATCTTGCCCAGAAACTGCAACCTCGGTTACAACCAAAAACTGCAACTTCAATTGCAACCAGAAACTGCGACTACAACTTCGATATGCACAAAAACTGCAACTTCTCTTATTTTCTTGGGTAGATTCTCTCTCCTAGAGAATTCGGCTTCTAGAAAAACTCTTCTTGGTTACCTAACTTCAATTCTGCACTTGGCTTCACCGCAACAATATGTGCCCTAATTCCTTTGCACATGTGGAGAGAAGTAGCCCAAAACCAAATCCAAAACTTCAAATCTTTCTTCTTCTTTAGTCTTCCTCTTCTTTACACTTCCTTTCGTCCTTAAGACCGAACTTGTGTGAGTGTAAATGTCTTCTCCAAATGAGGCCTATAGGCTTCACATATGGTCGAATTGCTTCCTTTAGGCCGACTAGAAGTTTCCTTAGGCTGACTTGAACTTTGAGCCATTACGAAGTCTTGGAGGGTTTTCTGACTTCATTATGACAAAATAAATTTTTCTCTACAATATGTAACATGTGCAAATGGGTCATTCATACATGAAAATGATTCAATGTCTTTATAGCAAACCTAGAAGCACTCAATGGGTGCTTTGACCTATAAATAAATTCTCTTGAGCACGAAACCCATGCCTCAAGACTTATAATAATAATATTTTTTCTTTTCTTTTCATTAAATAAATAAAATCATGATTACATTTGTCATTATGAAGACTGAACCTAGTTACATATTTCAACATTGCTTAACTAGGGAGGTATTCGTAATCCATACAAGGTACTTGGACATTCTCAATCTAAAGAATTCTAATAAGAAAATTCGGATTGGTAACCCATCTGTATAGCATCATATCATCCAACATTGTCACATAGCAAGGCCTTGACTAACAACTCTATCTCTCCACAAGATTAGAGCACAATGCTAGTGAGACCAATGATTTATAGACACCTTCATCATTTTCTCTCTCTGAACATACCCCACCCGGGTTCACTCAGAGTATGTTTTATCAGGACTATTCTTTTGTTGGATTCCCAGTCCTCAAACAATATCGGTCCTCTACGACTACTCTTATCTTGGATGCCCTATCACATCCTCAAAGAGCATCAGATGCTAGCTGCTTACCCAATCCTTCATTTTGTCTTCCCAAGTGAAGACAAGAATGATATGTCTATCTCTCCCTCTCAAATTAGGGAGGACATACCCATTCTGCTGAAGGAATGTTCCCAGGCTCCCTCTTAACTAGGGACTTCACTGAGCTCCTTCTTGACCAGGGACTTGCTTTCAACAATTCTATAGGTGGAGATCATGGTACGAACAACTGCTTGTAGTAATCCTTCTTTCGATGTCATGAGTTTCTTCTTATTCTTTATTCAAGAGTCTTCATCCTTTGGGACTTCTTTGTAGGGCACAAACCATCCATCACTTTCATGTTAGTCATGTCATCCTTCTTTTTCATCGGGAAGTGATCCATTAAGTCCATATTTGGCCTTCCTTCATCTGTTGCTGCCTTTCTCCAGTCATGTTTCCTTAAGGACCTTTCATCCTACCACATGAGCATTAGTTGTAGAAGACTTCCATTGTCCTTCTCTTGGCAGCCCTGCAATAACTCGTCCAGATATTGTTCAAGGATTAGAAAAATGAGTAATTGAATCACGATTACCTTTTTTATGGTCTTTCATCATGACATCATCCTTTTTGCATCAACATCCTGCATACACATTGATACATCTCCAAATATATATATAATGTCAAGAGTCTCTTTTCTTTTTCAGACTTAGTCCGAATCTTCAGATCTCTCCCATGGAGATATCACAGTCAAATCTTCAAGTCCTTGGATGTTGATTGCTTTCTCAATGTTGTGAAACTAGCTCCAAAAATAGAAGAAAAGAGATATCAACGCCTTAGAAATAAGCCACTTCGAGGGGGCAACCTCCAATACATTACATAAATGAACAATTCTTGGATGATACAAATGACAAAACCTCCTTCTATATATAGGGGTCCATGGGGTCACAATAAAATCCTAGCCTACCTAACAATAATAATGTAAGGGAACAATAATAACAATATGAGGGTTACAATGGTACAACAATAACAATAAGGGGGATACACTAATAACAATAAGGGACTACACTAGTAATATGGGGACCTAACATGCCCCCTCTCCTTCAAAAAAGTATTGTCCTCAACCGTGTAGGTGCTTGTATAAGAATTTTAATCTTCCCACCTGAAATCTTGATAGGTAAGTTCTTCCACTTGATGAGATACTCTGAAATTGATCGATTCCGTAGCTGTTGAGTTCTTGTTTCCGTGACTGCTTCAGGTTCCAATATGATTTTTCCTTCCTCATCAAGTTCGGGCAATATTGTTTGAACTGGAAGATTTTCACCTATAACCTTCTTTAAGCATGAAACATAGAAAATTGGATGCACTCGTGAAGAAGCAGGAAGCTCCAATTTGTATGCCATAGTACCAATCTTTTGCAACACCTTGTAAGGACCATAGTACTTTGGCGATAATTTATTATCCTTGTTAGCTTGCTTGAGGGACATTTGTTTGTATGGTTGTAGTCGTAAAAATACCCAGTTTTCTACATTAAAACTTCTCTCGCTGCGATGTTGATCTTCTTGTTGTTTCATTCGATTTTGTGCCAAATTCAGGTTATCCTTTAAGAGTTGGAGAACTTCTTGTTGATGCTTGATGTGATCTTCCACTGCTTGAACCTTCGAAGTTTCTCTTAAAGATGATGTGATGGACGGTGGATGATATCCATAAAGTGCCATAAATGGGGTCATTTTTGCTGCAGTATGGAAGGAGGTGTTATACCACCATTCAGCGAGAGGTAACCACTTGACCCATTGTGTTTGTTTATCAGATACAAAACAACGAAGATATCCTTCCAAACAATTATTTACTATCTCAGTTTGACCATCAGATTGAGGATGATAAGATGAGCTATGAGCTAATTGAGTACCCAAACAAGAAAATAACTCGGTCCAAAAATTTCCAGTAAAAATGGGATCTCTGTCGCTCACAATAACCCTTGGGCTTCCATGTAGCTTTTGAATTCTGTCCATAAATGTAGTAGCAACTGTACTTGCTTTAAATGGATGAGATAATGCGCAAAAGTGTGCATACTTGGTAAGTCTATCAACTACCACCATGATGACACTCTTTCCTTTGGACTTAGGTAAACCTGTGATAAAATCCATTGAAATCTCCTCCCAACGTTGGCTTGGAATGGATAAAGGTTGTAGAAGTCCCGGGGTCTTAATTGTTTCCACTTTATTCTGCTGGCAAACCAAACATTCCGCCACAAACTTTTGAATATCAGATTTAAGGCCATCCCAAAAAAATTCTTTCTTCACTCTGTGGTAAGTTTTTAAAAATCCTGAGTGTCCTCCTAAAGGAGAAGTGTGCAATTCCAGAAGAATCTTTTGTTTTAGTTGGGAATTCTTACAAAGATATAAGCGATCTTTGTACCATAAGGAATCATTTTTCCAACTAAATGTATCGGATGTACTAGGATCTTGCTGCAACTTTTGAATGAGTGTCCATACATCTTTGTCCTTCTTCCATTCATCTCTTGCTTCAGTTATCCAATCTGGTTGGATAATAGAAATGCCACAAAGCAATGCTTCCACCTCTTCATTCTTTCTTGAGAGTGCATCTGCAACAACATTTAGCTTCCCTTTTTTGTAGATTATTTCAAAGTCATAACCCAACATCTTTGTGACCCATTTTTGCTGCTCTTTTGAAGATAGTTTTTGTTCCAAAAAATGTTTAAGACTATCATGATCAGTTTTTACCTTAAAGTGTCTTTCCATTAGGTAAGGTCGCCATTTCTTTAGTGCATGCAGTATTGCTAACATTTCCTTCTCATAAATAGCTTTTTGTAAATACTTTCCTTTGATTGGACGACTTTCAAAAGCAATGGGTTTTTCTTCTTGCATTAAAACAACACCAATTCCATTTCCTGAGGCATCACATTTTTTGTGAAGTCTGACGTAGCTAAGACCGGTGCTAGACACATTGCCTCTTTAAGATGTTGAAAGGCCATAGTTGCTTCAGGAGTCCATAGAAATGCATCTTTCTTCAATAATGTTGTTAGAGGTGTTGCTATTCTCCCATAATTTTTAAAAAGCTTGCTATAATACCCTGTTAACCCGAGAAATCCTCGCAACTGCTTAATGGTTGTGGGGATTTTCCATTCCTTAATGGCTTTAATTTTGTTAGGGTCTACCTTAACACCCTCATGAGATACAATATGACCCAGATATTCCACCTCTTGTACTCCAAAGAAACATTTGGATGTTTTTGCATACAATTGTTTCTCTTGCAATAGTTTGAGCACCCTGTCAACATGTTGAACATGATCCTTCCAAGACCTGTTGTAGATTAGTATATCATCAAAAAATACTAGCACAAATTTTCTAAGGAAGGGTTTGAAAATGGAATTCATCAACCCTTGAAATGTAGAAGGTGCATTGGTAAGGCCAAAGGCATGACCAAAAATTCATAATGACCCTCATGAGTTCGAAATGTTGTTTTTGGAATATCTTCAGTCTTCATTCTAATTTGATGATATCCTGAACAAAGATCCAACTTAGTAAAATAAATTGCTCCATGTAATTCATCCAATAATTCATCAATCACAGGAATGGGAAATTTATCTTTAATGGTGAGCTTATTGAGCTCCCTATAATCCGGACACATTCGCCATGATCCATCCTTCTTGTGTACCAATACTACAGGAGCGGAGAAAGAACTTTGACTAGTTTGAATTATACCCGCCTCTAACATTTCTGCAATCATACGTTCAATTTCGCTCTTTTGGACGTAAGGATATCTATAAGGCCTGATGTTTGGAGGAACACTTCCTGGAATCAAATGAATAGCATGATCATGATCACGAATAGGTGGGAGTCCTTTGGGAGCTTCAAACACCTTGGAATGATTGTCCAATACTTGTTGGAGATCTGCAGGAATAGATGATTTTGATGTTGGAACTTCTAGTGAGCATAATTGTGCAATTACGCCTCGTTGTTCTTTCTTTAGAAGCTTTGTCATGACATTAGAGCTTATTATCCTTCCTGGCTTCCCTTCAATACCCCGTAATTCGACTTCCTTTCCTTCTGGAAAAAATTTCAAGAAAAGTTCTTGAAAATTAAAAGCTACCGTCCCCAAAGATTGTAACCATTGTACTCCTAGTACAACATCAACACCTCCCATAGGAATGGAAAGCATTGGACTATTCAATACATATTCCCCATGGTTAGCTTGATATTATGGCATTTTCCAGAGCAATTTATAGTTCCTCCATTTGCAACCATCACTTGACATTCTGGTGCTGGGTATAGGAAACAATTCAATTCCTTGGCTACCTTATAATGAATAAAATTATGGGTACTACCTGAATCAATGAACACTATTACCTTTTTCTTCTTGATACGTCCTTCTATCTTAAGAGTTTGAGGAGTGGTAATTCCTTCCAATGCATTACATGATATGGTCAGACTCATTTCTTCCTATTCTAGGGTTGGTTCCTGGTGTATACCCTCTTCTTTTGAAAATTCTTGTTCATTTTCTTCTTCCTCTTCACAATCTATGTAAAATAATTTCGTCTCAGCACACTTATGACCTTTAGTGTATTTGCTATCACAGCTGTAGCAAATCCCTTTTGCTATTTTTTCTTCCAATTGTTGTGGTGTCAACTTTGTAGGTTGTGGAAATCTAGGAGTAGCAACACTTCCCTCTTTATAGAAGTGAGTGGTAGGCTTCCTTGTCACCATAATTTTACATTCTATTTTTCTTGCCAACTTGAATGCCTTCTCCAATGAATCAAGTTCCAAAACACGAACTTCATGTTGGATGTTATCCTTTAAAGTACCTATGAAGAGATCAATCCCATGTTCCTCTGGAATATCAGTTACCCTTATATTCAATTTTTGGAAGTCCTCAATGTGCTCTCCCACTGGACACTTTTGTTTGAGATTTATCAATTGGCTAAAGAAGGTGTTGCTCTTTGTATCCTCATAATGTGCTATCATTTCCTCCGTAAAAATTGACCAAGTGACAATTTTTTTACGGGAGCAAAACCATCGATACCATACAAATGTATTTTGTTCTAAATGTAAAGTTGCAATGCGTACCTTTTGTGTGTTTTGCACATTATGGAGATCAAAATATTGCTCCATTTGTAGTATCCATGTTACAGGATCCTTTCCATCAAACTTCCTCATATCCATTTTTGTAATATGGTGGTTCTTCCCACCAACATTAGAGTTTATGAAATCACTATTGACATTTATTTTGTTCTCATCATGAGTTTCCTCTACTATCTTTTCACCATTAGGAAACATTTCTTGTATCAACTTTGTCAAACCTTCCATGTCTGCTTTTAGATCATTTTTCATGTTTTCCATCTTAGCTTCCATGTCATCCATCTTAGATTCCATGACAGCTTCAATGCCATCTATCTTAGATTCCACGCCCTTCTTCAAACCATCCATATTATTCTTCAAACCATCCATCTTCGCTTCCATGCCTTTCTTCAAAACTTCCATTTCATTTTTTGCTGCTCTTTGCGAGAGCAAAATTTGGTGCACTTGCTCTTGTAATTTTGCTATATCATGTTGCAATTCTTCATCTTCATGAGTCATAGTAGAGCCTTCTGAAGGCTTAAAGGGTGTTGAATTAATTTTATGGGGCATTTTTTAGAATCCAATATTGATATGTATTCTACAATACGCCCTTGTAATCAAATTCAAATTGATTCTTCAAACAAGACTTATGTAATTCGGAAAAAAATACACACTTTTTTCTTGCTTTTGAGGAGCTCGATATTGAAATTGGATTATCTCTGTGATTGCGGCCCTTCAATATCTGAAATTTGGCACTGAGGTAGCCCTCTGAATTCTCTTTTGAATGCCACAGGTCTGACCTGATTTGGATTCTCCAAGACAAAGTTATGTCCAATCTCCCACAATGACCTAATTATGGACTGGTTCAGTAGAGCGAACTTGTACGAATTGCCACGTGTCACTGTTTCATCCTTCATCTCTGAAATTGATAGCAAAGAAACTACAGTCCGTGTAATTGCGACCACTTTTTACGGCAATCCAATCCGATGCTCAGAGAGAGAGTTATGAATCTTTTCCCATGATCACCTCTTTGAGATGAAATTCGAGAGCTTGAAAAAGCACTACCTTCCACAGATCATATCTCCGAAAATATTGTGAACCAAGCTCTGAAATTTTGCGACGAGTTTCCTCAGGATTTCGGCTTCGCGCCCAAAAAATTTCAGATTCTGAACCTTCCATGCCTTTCTTCGAAACTTCCATTTCATTTTTTGCTGCTCTTTGCGAGAGCGAAATTTGGTGCACTTGCTCTTGTAATTTTGCTACATCATGTTGCAATTCTTCATCTTCATGAGTCATAGTAGAGCCTTCTGAAGGCTTAATGGGTGTTGAATTATTTTTACGGGGCATTTTTTAGAACCCAATATTGATATGTATTCTACAATACGCCCTTGTAATCAAATTCAAATTGATTCTTCAAACAAGACTTATGTAATTCGGAAAAAAATACACACCTTTTTCTTGCTTTTGAGGAGCTCGATATTGAAATTGGATTATCTCTGTGATTGCGGCCCTTCAATATTTGAAATTTGGCACTGAGGTAGCCCTCTGAATTCTCTTTTGAATGCCACAGGTCTAACCTGATTTGGATTCTCCAAGGCAAAGTTATCTCCAATCTCCCACAATGACCTAATTATGGACTAGTTCAGTGGAGCGAACTTGTACGAATTGTCACGTGTCATTGTTTCATCCTTCATCTCTGAAATTGATAGCAAAGAAACTACAGTCCGTGTACTTGCGACCACTTTTTACGGCAGTCCAATCCGATGCTCAGAGAGAGAGTTATGAATCTTTTCCCACGATCACCTCTTTGAGATGAAATTCGAGAGCCTGAAAAGGCACTACCTTTCACGGATCATATCTCCGAAAATATTGTGAACCAAGCTCTGAAATTTTGCGACGAGTTTCCTCAGGATTTCGGCTTTGCGCCCAAAAAATTTCAGATTCTGAACCGTCGTAGAAAAAAAGTTATAGTGAAAATGCCACGATGACCTGTTTAGGAGCCTGCAAAATGACCTACCTTTCACAGATGATATCTCCGAAAATATTGCGAACCAAGTTCTGAAATTTTGCGACGAGGTTCCTCAAGATTTTGGCTTCGCACTCTCAAAATTTTAGCTTCTGAACTTTCGTAGAAAAAAAGATATAGTGAAAATGCCACGATGACCTGTTTGGAGCAACGAAACCCTAGAATCCCAAGCTCTGATACCAAATGTTGTGAAACCAGCTCCAAAAATAGAAGAAAAGAGATATCAACGCCTTAGAAATAAGCCACTTCGAGGGGGCAACCTCCAATACATTACATAAATGAACAATTCTTGGATGATAGAAATTACAAAACCTCCTTTCTATATATAGGAGTCCATGGGGCCACAATGTAATTCTAGTGGGCGACAATGTAGTCCTAGCCGACATAACAATAATAATTTAAGGGCACAATAATGACAATATGGGGGCTACAGGGGTACAATAATAATAATAAGGGGGTTACACTAACAACAATAAGGGACTATACTAGTAATATAGGGACCTAACACTCCATAGTTGCATATTTCATGATTTTCTTCCTTTCTTCTTCACACATTTCCTCCCAGGAACTTATAATCATAGTTTAGTCAACCACCTCCTACTTCATATGAGGACATATTATGTTGATTTCATCTAGTCAATGTGTGACTCATTCCTTTCTGCATCTATTTCAAATGAGGAGATCCTTTCTTTTTATCATGCTCTCGAGGTAGAGCGTTTATTCCTGCAACTATATGACATTACTCAACTTTTATCCGAATATATCCATACATACTTCATCTTTTATTTTAGGTCATCTAGACTTCCTTCAACAACTTCCTTGATTGAAAGAACTCTAATCCCTTGTCTTGGTTCACTTCTTTTGACATCACACCATCATCCCATGAATTCCATACGAGTTGGAATTCTCGGCAAGATACTTGCTTCTTCCTATAGGTGAACCTTCCAATGAAGATTCCAACGGAGGATCTTGATCATTCTCACCTTGCAAATGCTCTTCTAGATGATGTATGATGAGCTCTATACTAGATGACTTTCCTTTTTCCCATAAGTATTGCTTATGCTTCTAATGAGGTTACCAAGAGCTATATCCTGCTATAGGTGACAACCATAGACTTCTATTTCAGCTGTCTTTCATTCTTCTTTATGATGAGCTCTTGCTTTCAATCGTATGTTTCTATGATGCCATCTCCTAACATGATGAGTCCTATCATGCTTCTAATGATTCCTACCATGGTAGTTATAGAAAAACATATCCTTGAAAAGAACTAGGTGAGGAAGACTTATCTCATTAGTAGTAGAGATTTACTTCCTAATTCTTGGATTTCTTCTTTTCAACTTTTTCCACTTCTTTAGTGATATGGGTTTCTTCCCTTCCTCTTTTTTTGTTGTCCGTCTTGAGCTTAGAACAATCTCTCTTGTAGTGCCCATATTCTCAACATCCATAACTTTGAATCTTTGACATATTGATCTTCTTTTTTTGAAGACCAAACTTGCCAAATATCCCTTTGCTTCTTAACATGACAACAAATGTTTGAACCTGTTTACCTGATCCTGTATCACTTTTTGCCTTCAACCTGTGTTCTTCACTCTTGCATAGTGACCACAAACTATTGAAAGGGATAGCTTTCTCCTCTTCATTGGCCTTTGATACAAGGTTTTCTTATTCATCAGTTAGAGCATTTAGAAAAATGGTAATCATTTCTTTATCGGATATTGTCTCTCCTTGATCTTGAAGTTGATTCGTTATTTGAGATGCTTTAGTAAGACATGTAGATATCCCTTCATCCTTTGATGCTTTCAAATTGTATAGTTCAAACCTTAGTGATACAACTTGTCCTATTGAGCTTTCAGAGAATAAATTTGCTAGCTTATCATATATCTCTTTTGATGTCTCCAACGCTTCTACATATGGGATGAGGGAATCCTTGATGGATTCTATGGGAATCCTTGATGGATTCTTTGAGAATCCTTTGAGCCCTGAGATCCTTTTTCATATATTTAGATAGTGCTTACCCTTCAGATGGTTTGGAGACTTTTCCTTTGACATAATTAATAACTTCATTTTCCTTGAGGATTAGGTCTATCCTTCTTTTCCATGGAAGGAAGTTCGATGACCCAACCAACATGTCGATCTCTTGCAAAATGAAGTCATTTTACTAGATTTAGATATAGAAGTATAAATACTTACTTGTCAAGTGAAGCTGAACTCTCCAACTTGACGCTTTTGATGATGATTGAGGATGACTTCTTGATGATGCCTTGATGCTGATAACGCCTTTGATCTAGCTTTCCTTGGATGAGTAATCTTCAAGATGCTTTTAGATTGAAGTCTTTTCTTTCTTGAGTAGATATAAGGTAGTTTGAGGTCTTCTTCCTTGAGATGATGATTTGAGCACGGATCCCAAGAATACTTCAACTGTGAACTTTCTTCTTTGATTGATCTAGTGTTTTTGACACTTCCTTCAAGATACAAAGTAGTCTTTATTTTCAAATTGTCTTGGGGATGAGAGAACCTTCTTGATTCTTTGATGCCCTTGATATCCTTGATTTTTTAGATCTTGACTGTCCCTTGTTGAGTTGCCCTTCCTTGACTTGTCACCTTAGCTCTGATCCCATGTTGAGAAATCTAGGGCAAAGATATTAGATGATTTCTCATATAATGATAACTGCTTGTGAGGACTTTTTACTTTTCTTAATTAGGTTCTTCTTGTACTTGATTATTATTATGTGTTCTTCTTCATCAAGCAACTACCAAACCATAAAGAACAATGAGACGAAGGACACAAGATGTAGGCAATCAACCAGGGCCAAAACCTCTCCAACCTGAGAGGAAAAACCACAAGAATTCTTCTTCTTATAGAATCTTCAATTAATGAATTCCAAGACGTAGACCCTTGACCAAGAACCCCTCCAAGACCAAGTCAATGCCTCCTCTTTAAATAGCTTCTCCTTCTAGCAATTTCAACCCTCTCAGCAACTGCAACTGCAACTATAACTTAGACTTGCCCAAAAATTGCAACATTGACTTGCCCAGAAACTACAATTTCGTCTTGCCTAGAAACTACAACTTTGACTGCAACCATAAATTGCAACTATAACCAGAAACCACAACCGCAACTTTGATATGCCCAGAAACTGCAACTTCTCTTCATTGCTTGGGTAGATTCTCTCTCCTAGAGAATTCAGCTTCTAGAACAACTCTCTTGGTGACCTAACTTCAATTTGGCAACTCGGCTTCACTGCAATAGTATGTGCCCTAATTCCTTTGCACGTGTGGAGAGAAGTAGCCCAAAACCAAATCCAAAACTTTGACTTTTTCTCCTTCTTTAGTCTTCCTCTTCTTCGTAATTCCTTTCGTCCTTAAGATCGAACTTGTGTGATGTAATATTCCTATGGAATTTCTACAGTAAATAACAAAGCATGCATAGACATAAAAACCATGAAAAATAAGCACACAAATTAGGCCATGTAATTGCACCAAAAACTGCTCAGTTGAGCCATTTAGTTAATAAATAAAAGGGTACACTGTGGTGTTGGAAAGAGTGCACCTGGGCTTGCAAAAGGAAAGGTAGCAAAGACCAAGTGAAAGATATGAAGCCCCTCTCTGATCTGCTGCTGCTCTCTCCTGACTCTGCATTGAAACTGCCCAGAAATATGCTACTGGCTGCAAGGATGTGCTACTACGACCTACTTTGATGCTCAGAAAATTTCGGGAAATTAATCCCGACCTCTCCACCAAATACCCAGAATAACCCACAAAGGATTTGGCCAATGGTTGGCCTTGGAATTTCGACCCTCTTTTCCCTCAATGGCTCCGCTGCTTGGTATTTCGACCCACCTGTAAATCCTGCTGCAAAAGGCCTCCAAAATAGCTGCAATCTGCACTAAAACACTTCCCCGGGCTCCTCCTCAAGTTTCAACCCCAACCTCACTTCACTCCTCAACCTTTGAGAGTGCCTCTTCCAAGAACTGCACAATCCCTGTGCTGTTGTAGCTGAACCTATCACCAAAATCAAACTCCCTATTGTTGGTACGAATTGGAAATGGGTAGGACTCCCTCCTTGGGCTGGCACTCGAAGTCCACCGAAGCAAGGGTTGAGATTTCTGCTCGAAAACACTCGTTTGCTAAATAACACTTGCAGACTTGGCTTCAGCTCAAGCGTGCTATGTCAAAAGACAGTTTTGCAAGTGATGAATGAATGAAAAAATGAGTGCATCTTTCTTTTTTTGTCAAAGAGCCTACAAAATGCCCTTGTGGACCCAACCCGACTTCCCCTTGCCAACTTCGCTTCAATGAGAGCATATTCCTCATGTGGGCTATAATTCTCCATGAGGTGGCCCCCTCATTCTGCTAAGGCTGCAATATTTCCCTCCAACTCTAATGTTTGGGTTTTCTTTCAGCCAAAATTACATGTGGGGCCTCTAAACCCACATTTCCTAAGTGCAAACGTGAATTATAACAAAAATGGCCAAAATTGATATTTCACTTAGCAAAATGCTAAGTGGGAATATCACAGTCCTCCTCACCAAAACGTTGCCTGTCCTCAAACAATTTCAATGAAGGATGTTGAAGTATCTGCTCCTCTTCCCAGGTGGCATCCTCGTATTGCATGTTCCTCCACCTGATCAAAAACTCCCTGATGACGTTGTTCCTCAAGTGCCTCTCTCGGGTATCCAAAATAGCCTCTGGCTCCAGAACTAATTGCCCCTCATCATCCATAGGGGGTAGCTCTTTCGCTGTTGTAACTTGCTATCCCAGTGCCTTTTCAGGTAAGACACATGAAATATGTTGTGCACTCAACTCCCTAGGGGTAGCTCCAACTCATATGCTACCTCCCAAATCCTCCGAGTGACTCGATATGGCCCATAGAGTTTAGGTTTGAGCTTCTCGGCCCCATTCTGCTTGAGTGATGACTGTTGGTATTGCTGCGGCCTCAAGAAGACCAAGTCCCCTACCTCAAACTGCCTCTCAACTCTGCCCCTGTCTGCATAAAGTTTCTGTTGGTTCTGTGCCATCCGCATGCTGTCGTTTAGAGCCCTCAGAATATCTTGGCTCTTTTGTATCCAATCCTTGGCCCTGGGAGCCTTGTCATCTCCAAACATCACGTCAGCAAAAGACAATGCATCGTAACCATACAAAGCTTGGAATAGAGACATACCTATGGACATGTGGTACGTGGTGTTGTAGCAATATACACCCAAGTGCAACCACCGTATCCATGCTCGCTATTGGCCTTTCACATAGTTAAGCAAGTAGCCCTCCAACCACTTGTTCACTATCTCCGTCTGCCCGTCTGTCTTGGGATGATAACTAGTGCTTGGGGTGAGCTCTGTGCCCACCAGCTGAAACAACTCCTGCCAAAATCCCCCCATGAACCTGCTGTCCCGATCACTGACAATGGTCTTCGGAAGACCATGTAGCCGAAACACCTCCCTGAAGAACAATTCGGCCACCTGTGAGGCTGAGTACCGGTTGAGATGGAAAAAAATGTGCAAACTTCGTCAATCGGTCCACCACTACATATATGCAGTGATTTCCTTGTATTGTGGGCAGCCTGGTATTGAAATGCATCGATATGCTCTCCCATTTCCCCTCAGGGATAGGAAGAGGTTGCATCAATCCTACAGGGTGTGACTGCTAGCCCTTGTTCCTCTGGCATGTGTCACCCTCCCTGCCATGCCTCAAAACGTCATCTTTAAGGCCCTTCCATGAAAAACACTCTCTAATGGCCCTGTATGTCTTCGTAAACCCCTGGTGTCCTGCTAGTGGTGAGTTGTGGGCAACCTATAAAATCTTCTCCCTCAGTTGGGAGTTGGGCATTAAATAAATCCGGTCTCTGAAGTAGATTACCTCATTCATCACCTTGTACCGGTCATTTGCCACTACCCCATCAAGGAACTCACAGAAATCGATCCTTGGTGTACTCCACCAGTGACTGTGCCCTCCAATATGGGGCAATGGTCATCAAAGAGAGGGTAGCCGATCTCCTGGACAACACATCAGCGACCACGTTTGCTTCCCTTTGACATACTCAATGTCAAAGTCATATGCTTGGAGCTTGCTCACCCATGTTTGCTGCCTCTCCTGCAATTGTTTCTGCTCCAAGAAAAACCTGAGGCTATTGTTGAAGATTGTAACTAGGTTCAGTCTTCATAAATTGTATTTGATTCAATATTTATTGTACTTGTCAAAAGAATAAAGAAAATAATTTTATATTGTTATTAAATGACTTATTAAAGAATGTGTTTCATGCTTGGGTCATATTATTTTAGTTCAAAGTCCCCATTGTGGACTTCTAGGCTTTATTCTGTTTATAGGGTTATTGCAGATTTAAATTGACTCATATTGGGCTTTTGATTCATGCAAATAGGTCAAGTATTTAGTCAAATATGATTTATGGAGCCTCCACATCAGGTTGCCCTTCAAGTGATTAAGTCGGCCTCAAGTCGAGTAAATTGAACCCATCAAAAGCCCATAAATACAGGGAGATCAAATTCATTTGGAGACATCTCATTCACACTCATAAATTCGATATCTTTTGTTGCATCAAAGAAAAGTTTGAAGTGAAGGAAAGGGTCAATTTGAGTACGGTTTTGGGCAAGCTAAAGGAGTTGAAGAAAATCAAAATTTTGGTTCTACTCTCTCTCTCTCACCTGCTATATTCTAGAAGATCGAAGTCCTTCATCATTTATTGCATTAGTTGCTGCCAGTTGCTGCTACCAAGAGAAGAATAGGTCGAAGTTGATTTTGTTGGATGCTGTTGTGTTGAGAAGCTGTGTTGGGTCAAAATCAAACTCCTAGAAGCAAGATCAAAGTCTTTCCCTCGAGTTCGAAGTTCCAAAAGCAAAGTCGAAGTTCTAAGTCGAAGAAATTGCTACATAGTGCTGCTACTGCTGCTGTTGCTACTACTGCCAGATTAAGAAAGGATCGAAAGGAAGGCTGACTTTGTCTAGAGGAAGTCTGATTAAAGGTCTAAAGTCTCAAGAATTACTATTGAAGGAAGAATTACTAACTGGTTTTTCCTTGAGGGTGGGGTTTTGCGCTGGTTGCTGGCCTATATCTAGTGTCGTTGATCTATGTGATTTTGCTTTGATATTTTCTTGATGAACGAAGAAGAAAGAAAATAAGAAGAACATAATAAGAACTAAAGAATATCACAAGTAAATAATCAAGAAAAAGAGGATCTTTCTGCCTTTTTGATTCTCTAACAACTATTGTGATCTGTCTTGACCCTGAACCTGTTCCCCACCAAGTACTGTTTGAACTTGGCTAGTGCATGCATGATGTCTAGCATGTCCTTGTCATAAATCGAGTACAGTCTCTCATGGGCCAATAGTTTCCTACTCTCGAAATCTATGGGGTGCTCTCCCTGTATCAATACTGTTCCTACAAACTCTTCGGATGCATCGCACTCCAACACAAAGGGCTGGGTGAAATCTAGAAGTGCCAACACAGGACAACTACTAATGACTTGTTTGAGGCACTCAAAAGCCTCTTGCGTTGTGGACATCAACTCAAATGCCCCCTTCTTCGTCAAATCAGTGAGGGGAGCTGTTAACTGAGAGAAGCCCTTTACGAAATTCCTGTAATAAGTGCATATGCCCAATAATCCCCTCAACTCTGTCACATTCCGGGGCTCTGGCCAATCCCAGATGGCCCTGATCTTCTCCTCATGGACTGTCAAACCATCCACGCCAATGATGTGCCCTAGAGAGAGCATCTCTGTCAAACTGAACTCACACTTGGACAACTTAGTGTAGCACTGTTGTTCCTCCAGAATACGCAACACTGCCTCAACATGCTGCAAGTGCTCCTCCCAGGTCCGACTATAGATCAATATGTCATCGAAGAACACTGACACAAGCTTCCTCAACTGTCCACGAAATACGTGGTTCATGCATGACTTAAAAGTAGCTAGTGCGTTGGTCAGCTCGAAGGGCATAACTAAGAACTCGAAGTGCCCATAGTGGCACCATAACGCTGTCTTAGGGACATCCTAGTCCCTCACCCTGATTTGATGGTACCCCGATCGCAAGTCAATCTTCGAGAAGAACTTAGCCTCCCTCAGCTCATCCATCAACTCATCTATACGTGGGATGGGGTAGCGGTTCTTCATTGTCTTCTTATTGAGGGCCCGGTAATCTATGCACATGCGTAAGGACCTTTTCTTCTTCACCAGAACAACTGATGAAGAAAAAGGGCTAGAGCTAGGCCTAATATGCCCAAGTGCCAACAACTCATCGATGGCCCTCTCTATCTCATCCCGATATGCCTTTGGGTGTCAGTAAGGGGTAGTGATCAGAACCTGTACCCCTGACTCCAGCTCAATAGTATGCTCAAACCCTTGGTCATGTGGTTGACCCGGCGATATCTCTCCAAAGACTATTGGGTACTTGTCCATAATGGCCTATATCTCCAGGTGTGGTGGCTTGGGCTTACCCCCAACCTTTGAAACCCTCAACTCCACAACCTACCCAATGTCCCCATATCTCAAATCGGCCTCCATCCTATGGGCCAAACAAATTGTGGAGGGTAAGAGTGCATACCCCGTAGCAAAACTGGTTTGCCATCCGGCCCTACGAACGCTATTTCCAACCTCCTCCAATCTGTAGTGACTCAGCCAAGTGAAAAGAACCATTGGATCCCCAATACCATGTTGGTGTCTGGTACATCCACTACAAAAAAATGATCTATCATGGAGTAGTTCCCCATGGTCACAGTCAAGGCAGGAACATAGTGCGTGCACTGCATGCTCCTATCCCCAGGCATAGGAGCTGAGAATCCCTCAAGCTTCTCGGTTGTGATGCCCCTCCTCTGCACCAACTGTGCATCAATGAAGTTGTGGGTAGCTCCATTGTCCACCAGAACTGACACACTGCCCCTGTACATTGCCCTTGATCCTCATGGTCAAAAAATTGGGTACCCATCTCTAAATATGTCTCATCCTCTACGTCACTGTCAGGAAAGACCTCGATGTAATGGACCTTGCCTAGTGCACATCTGTGGCTCGATGCCCATGGTTCCTGACAGGTGAAACACAACTCCCTCCTTTAGAGGTCTCTTTTGGTCTGCTCATCTATCTGCCCACGCCCTTGATTGGCTCTCGGTGGTGGAGCCCTGGTGTCTCTTCCCCTCCGCTTGAAACTTTGTCTAGGTGGTAGTGGTGATCTAGCCCTAGGTAGAGCATCCTGTAGATCTCAAGCTCTCCCTACTGCGCCTGCAACGTAGTGGGCCTGTTGGACCTCACTAGTCCTCGCAATGGATCTGCTAGACTATCCACAAACATGTAGATCCTTGTAGCCTCTTGTTATCATTCTGACAGATTCTTAAGGCTGAGGAAGGAATCCCAACAGAGGTAAACAGAAACCAAGCTTTTGACTTGATAGCTAGCCCTATAAAGTCGGAGAGGGCTCTCTTAAAAAATGTCCTAGCCAGGAGGGTTGGAGCAATTAGCGTTTTTAGGCTAGATAATGAGTACAAGGGTTGTTTTGATTTGATTTTGGTTGGGTTTATCATTGGATGAAGAAATTAGGTCAAGGAAAGCTAGGTCAGGGCAAATGAGATAGGGTTGCAGAGATCAATGGGGCAAGGTAGGCACAAGGCTTATCACTTGAAAAGGATTGTGATGGAATGGTGTTGAAGCTGAAAGAAAACTAGGAAGAGCATAGGAGATGTATTCTTCTTAGACAGATGAAAATGGACAAACTATGATCAATTACCCAAAACATAGCATGTGCAAACATGTATTCTGATTATCTAACTTGTAAAAGATCATAACATAGAAATGAAGTGAACATGAATACAATACATTTTAACATATGATACTGGAGAAAAAAGACAATGATAGACATCAATACCACAAGTATCCCATAAAATAGTTGCAACTCCTCTTTATTAGATGGCCAAACTGAGTACAAAAGTTTCCTTGATCAACTAGCAAACATACAAACTGATTCCAAACCTTGCTAAGAGTCAAGTGATGGACTAAATAGACATCAAAACAAACATCACTCATCCTCTTGGGTCGAATCCATGAGGTGAGGAAGAGATCTACTAATTGCTGAACTGAAAACTGAAGTGTAGGATGGTCCAAGTGATCCACTCATTATATTCAACTGATTCATTATGACTTAATGATGACTTTTCACCGATGAATCTACCCCTAGGTAACTTATCCTTGACATAATTACATTTACCATGATGAATTAAGAAACATGATTTGTTGAAGAAAAGTCAACATTTCAGAGAAACTTGGAAAAAATTAGCAAATTGGTCATTTGCGCCCTGGCAGTGTCATTTGCACCCTGGCAGTGTCATTTGCGCCCTCCATGTTCAAGGTCACTTTTGGCTGACCTAGAGGTGTCCAAATTAGGCACAAGATGGCTTGTTGGAAAGCCCTGCCTGTCCTCTTTTTGAATATGCTTCAAGTTCTGAAAATGAAGGTCATTTTCCCCCTCAAAAAGTCATTCTCCCAAGACTGGTATTTGCGCGGTGCCTAGGTCAAAAAAGGGGCAGAAAGGTGTTTTTTGATGGTTTTTTGAGCTTCACCTATCAAAACTGCAAACCAAGGCTGGAAACATGGTTTTTTGAGATGCATTGGTCATTAGGAATTCAATGGTGCTTTTCTTTCCTTCAAAAAGTGCCCCAATTATTTGCATAGCGCCTAGGGCGCTGCGCAAATGCGTAATTTTCTGCTAAATGCCTTTTCAAAAACTCAGAAAATCACTGATTTTGTAGGAAAATTTTTAAGGTCTTCCCGGTGTCCAAATTGGGCCCAGGATAGCTCGTTGGAAAGCTTATCAATTGTAGTTTCCAGATCTGCCTTCAGTTTCCAAAATGAAGGTCATTTGCCCCCTCAAAACTTCATTCTCCCAAGATTACTATTTGCGCCCTCTCTTAAGCATTTGCGCCCTCACAGAAGGATTTGCGCAACGCCTTTTTTCAGACCACTTTTGAAGGCCTTTGCGAACTTGAAATTGGGCTCAGGATAGCTCGTTGGAAAGCTTATATTGTCTTCTTTCCAAATATGCCTTTAGTTTGTAGAATGGACTTGATTTGACCTATCAAAAATTGATTCTCCCAAGGTAACTCCAAAAGTGCATAAAACCTCTTGTAGCACCTGTATTTTTTACATTTCTCTCAAACCATGATACTTGTGTAAAAGCTGAAGGAGGTTTTTCTTTTCTAACCTATGATGGACAAAAACATCTCTCACTTTTATCAAATTCATCTCTGTTTGGTCAGAAACATACTTTGAAGCAAAACTGGTCCTATGAGTGGCAAATGATTTGCCCCTTGGAATGACTTCTTGAAAAATGATGGGGACATGATGTTTATGAGCCGAATTGACTTCAATCTTGCTGATATAATCTCCCTTATGCCTCCTCTGCTCAGATGTCTCTGATTCCATACAAAACCCTAGCTCAGTGGGAGAGGAAATTAGGGTTTAGTGTAGGCAAAACAGGGGATTTAGGACGACCTTCTAGAGGGAGGGGAATGAAGGGGTTAGGGGCTGTCTAAATTCTTGGGGAAATTTTGGGGTATAGGGATAGATGTTAGAGAGTAGGGGAAAGTGGAATTTCAATGATTGAGTGAGGGGAAGGGGTCCAAAAGGTCAAAACACAAGCTTAGTCTAAAAAAGTGTCAAATTGCAGCAATAGGCTAGGGCTTGTGGAAAAATTATGATTTTGAGGGATAGGAGTGATGGGAAGTGTTTAGGAAGGTATATTAAGGATAGGGAAGGTGTAAGAGCATTAGGATGCAAATCTTGTTGATGATTTAACCATGGAAGTTATGAAACCAAGAAAAATGCCCCCAAAACCCAAGGAGAGGGAAATGAGCTTTCCAAGTACAACTGAGAGACAAATATGGTAAACACAAAGTCACTTACTTGGAAATGATAGTTTGGAACCTAAAATTGTTGAAGACCTTTGATTATTACTACTCCTTCAAAAGATGAATTTGATGGTGAAATGACCAATTTTCATGATTTTTGACCCTATGACCTAATGATGGCACAACATGGAAGAATGAGTTGAATGATGACCATGATGACTATGGGACTTTTTTAACAATGATTGACCTGACCATGGTGATGTCCATTGACAATGGAGGTGAAAGGAGTGTTGAGATTTTGTGTATTTGGGGTAGCATCAATTGTGCTCTAGCTCCCAAATTTTATGGAGGGACTAGAGTACAATTGATCTACAAGACCCATAAATTGATTTGGGAAATTTCATCTGGTTTAGGAGATATTAAATTAATTAATTATTTTAATGTATTTCCTAAATTAAAACTTATGGAACTTAAATAATTAAAGTGAATTTAATTAAACATGTGATGAAATTGTCTTAAGTCACACGGATCAAGCTTTTTTTTAATCTTAGCCCTTGATTCAAGATTTGATCATGGCCATTGATTTGTCAACGAGAAAAGTATAAAGGAAAGACTTGGGGTCATTTGTAAAGACACACAGAGGCAGAGCACTGAAGCTAAGCTGAGATTCTAGGGCAGGGTTTGCTAAGAATACTCAGAAGTGTTTCAGCTGCAGAGAGGGGAATTTAGGCGAAGGGGATGATCTGATCCCGGGGTCTAGGATACACAAGAGGCAGAGATCAACTCAAGGACAGCGCAGAGGAGAAGAGAAGCTGCATCACCAAGGACAACACAATCCCTCCAAGGACAGCGCAGAGGAGAAGAGAAGCTGCATCACCAAGGACAACACAATCCCTCCAAGGACAGCGCGGAGGAGAAGGCAAGCTGCAGCAGCAAGGACAACGCAATCCCTCCAAAGACAGCGTGATTTTCAGCAGGAAACCCTCAGAGGGTTACATAGAGACCCTAAGGGGCAGCGTAGAGACTGTGTCACCTAGTCTGGGGTAACGCAGTCCCTTCCGGAGCAACGCTGAGGATTAGAGGGGCTTCAGAGGCCGACGTAGAGGATTTCAGGGGCAGCGCAGGGGTTTCTAGGCCCTAATCTTGGTTGAGTTCTGTAAATCCCGTTTGACTGTGTGGATCAGTCATTATTTTGGCCCTAGATCAACCAATGAGTTGAAGATCTAGTATTTCTCTGTCGAGTTTTCCAGATCTGGAACTCAGGATTGTATTGAGAAAATTCTTCATAATAAAACCCTCCAGCGGGCAGAGAACGGTTTTCCCGCATTGGGTTTTTCCGGGATCTATTTGTCTAGAAATAACTGTCACTTTGTCTATGCGTGCATGAACTTGTTCTAGATCTGAATTGGTGGAGATCTGTTATGTGTTTTGCTTCGATTTTAACTTGAATTTATTTAGTGAATAACTTGTCTAAGTAGGAGGAGCATTACTAGATTAACAGTAATAATTTTTGCATAAAGTGTAAGGATTCAGAAATTTCCACATGGTATCAGAGCAATTGTAGATCTAGGAGGGTCACCAGCAAGAGATTGAGGGTTCTAGCTGTACAAAGCAGCTGGAAAAGTAGCAGAAACACAAATCTAAAGGCACAATGCAGTTTTCAGAGGCAGATCCACGCAGAGGAAAGGGTGATGCAGTCTAACGTTGTCTCTTACCAAGCCCACGTAATTACTGCTCAGAGGCACCTCATAAACAACGCTGGATTGGTTTGAAGCCAACCAGTGTGATTCAGATCTGAATCTATCAGATCCAGAAAAGACTGCAGAAAAGTTGCAGAATTTCAGAAGGTGCTAGTGGGGTTGATTTTTGAAGTTTTTAGATATTTAGCCTTAGCACAAGTGACAAATAGCGGGAGGAGATCTGCTTCTCAGAGAACTTCCAGCCAAAGGAAACTTGCAGTTTGATCAGAGGATCAAAGAAGAAGCTGAATCATAGTTGATTTGGTAGATTTCCAAGGAGGGAAATTAGTTGTCAGAGGGAGGAGAAGGTGCTTGTTTCACCAAGGGCCTTAGATCCATTTCTCTAGCAAAGAGAAAAGGAAGTTCTGACAATTCTGAGCGGATGGCTCCTCATGGACTGCGTGATCAGGATAGGCTCAATGGCCTCTCAAACTTTTCAGTTTAGAAGGCAAGGATCCTGACAGTCCTTGAGGCATACAATCTTAGAGACCACGCAGAGCAAACTCTGGCCACACCGACAGAACCGGATCTCCTTCGGAAGCATAAGGAGGCTGTTAGGCATGCCAAGCGGCTGATTATGGATGGAATCAAGGACCATATTGTAACACATGTAGCTAAGAAGAAGACAACTAACGAGATGTGGAAGGCCTTGACCTCCCTGTATGAGGGAAAGTCTGTCCAAAGAGAAATGCTGTTGCAGACTCAGATGAGGTCGTTCATGACAACCAAGGGAGAAGACATGGAGCATTTTCTCTTCAGATTGCAGTCAATCAAAGATCAGCTGACTGCAACGAGTGCAACAGTGGATGATGCTGTGATAGTTAGGACTAGCCTCAATGCAGTCATAGATGAGTGGGAAACCTTTGTCCAAAGTATCTTGGGCAATGTGGACCTCCCAGATTGGGACAACTTGTGGTCAATTCTACATCAAGAAGAACTCCGCAGATTCACCAAGACGCAGCACAACTCTGGTTTGAGCAAAGTAAAGAAAGAAGATGAGGAAGATGCAGCCTTGGCATCAAAGATGTAGCCAAAGAAGAAGGATCTTTCAAAGACCAAGTGCTTCCAGTGTGGTGAAATGGGCCATTTTGCCAGCAATTGTCCTAAGAAGAAAAGGGACAAGGAAGAATCTTCTTCCAAAGCAGCTGTGGCAGATGATAGGTCAGGAGATGATGCAACCATGAGTGCTCATGAACCAGGAAGGTGGGGTGACATGGACATGTAGAGGAACTACATGTAAGTAAGGCAGGATCCTTGAGCAACTCATCTCTTGGATCACATGCGAGCTACGACAACCTTAAGACAGTAGCGGGACAAGTGGAGTAGTGGGTGCATAGATCACAGATGAAGCAGGCAGAGGCAGATCTGAAGACTGAAAGGAGCAGCGCAGAGTAAGGCAGCAACAACGTAGAAGTAGTAGCAGCGCAGAGGCTGATGTGACTTCAGCGACGCAGAGCAGAGCTGCTTACGTAGTGCAGAGATGCAACATCGCAGCAAGCTTCAGAGGGACAATGCAGTGCAGCAATGTCGTGATAGATTTTAGCAGAAAGGGTTGATGTGACTTCAGAAGTGCAGAGGGAGTTTGATTACGCTGGTAGAGTTGTACCAGTGCATCGTTCTTTAGATGCCAGCACTGATCTGTAGCCTATGGAGCTTCAATGATGAGGATGCAACCCTTCAGACTTGTTTGTCAAAGATTGGGAAGGAGATTCAGTTATTTCTCTCAAACAACTAAAGTTGTAGTGTAGCGGATCAGCAGTGGCAGTGCTATGAGCAGCACAAATGCAACATCTTGAGAGGGAGCTGCAGTACAGAGGTTGTAGTGGTAGTGGCAGAGTCATGGGCAACAGTACAGAATGGCAGGAGCAGTGTAGAGTTGAATGGCAGCAGGCCAAGCATCAGCAACACAGAACCAGTGCCCAAAATCATGTAATGCGTAAGTGTGATGTATTGCTAGAGCACACCCTTGATGCTAAGAGGGAGTGTTGAGATTTTGTGTATTTGGGGTAGCATCAGTTGTGTTCTAGCTCCCAAATTTTGTTGAGGGACTAGAGTACACTTGATCTACAAGACTCACAAATTGATTTGGGAAATTTGATCTGGTTTAGGAGATATTAAATTAATTAATTATTTTAATGTATTTCCTAAGTTAAAACTTAGGGAACTTAAATAATTAAAGTGAATTTAATTAAACATGTGATGAAATTGTCTTAAGTCACACAGATCAAGCTTTGTTTTAATCTTAGCCATTGATTCAAGATTTGATCATGGCCGTTGATTTCTCAACGAGAAAAGTATAAAGGAAAGGCTTGGGGTCATTTGTAAAGACACACAGAGGCAGAGCACTGAAGCTAAGCTGAGATTCTAGGGCAGGGTTTGCTAAGAATACTCAGAAGTCTTTCAGCTGCAGAGAGGGGAAGTCAGGCCAAGGGGATGATCTGATCTCGGGGTCTAGAATACACAAGAGTCACAAATCAGCTCAAGGACAACCTAGAGGAGAAGGGAAGTTGCAGCAACAAGGACAGCGCAGTCCCTCCAAGGACAACGTGATTTTCAGCAGGAAACCCTTAGAGGGTTACGCAGAGACCCTAAGGGGCAGCGTAGAGATTGCGTCACCCAGTCTGGGGTAACACATTCCCTTCCGGAGCAGCGCTAAGGGTTAGAGGGGCTTCAGAGGCTAACCTAGAGGCTTTCAGGGGAAGCGCTGGGTTTTCTAGGCCCTAATCTTGGCTGAGTTCTGTAAATCTTGTTTGAGTGTGTGGATCAGTCATTATTTTGGCCCTAGATTAGCCAGTGAGCTGTAGATCTAGTATTTCTCTGTCGGGTTTTCCAGTTCTGGAACCCAGGCTTCTTGTATTCAGAAAATTCTTAATAATAAAACCCTTTGGGAGCCAGAGACCGGTTTTCCCGCATTGGGTTTTTCCGGGGACTATTTTTCCAGAAATAACTGTGTCAGTTTTTCTATGTGTGCATGAACTTGTTCTAGATCTGAATTGGTGGAGATCTGTTATGTGTTTTGCTTCGATTTTAACTTGAATTTATTCAGTTAATAACTTGTCTAAGTAGGAGGAGAATTACCATATTAGTAGTAATAATTTTTGCATAAAGTGTAAGGATTCAGAAATTTCCACATGGTATCAGAGCAGTTGTAGATCTAGGAGGGTCAGCAGCAAGAGACTAAAGGTTCTAGCTGCAGAAAGTAGCTGGAAAAGTAGCAGAAACACAAATTTGAAGGGACAACGCAGTTTTCAGAGGCAGATCCACGCAGAGGGAAGGGTGACGCAGTCTAACGTTGTCTCGTAGCAAGCCCACGCAATTACTGTGTAGAGGCAACTCAGAAACAACACTGGATTGGTCTGAAGCCAACCAGTGTGATTCAGATTTGAATCTGTCAGATCCACAAAAGACTGCAGAAAAGCTGCAGAAATTTAGAAGGTGTTGGTGGGGTTAATTTTCTGAAGTTTTCAGGATTTTAGCCTTAGCACAAGTGATAAAGAGCGGGAGGAGATCAGCTTCACGGAGAATTTCCAGCCAAAGGAAACTTGCAGTTTGGTTAGAGGAAGAAAGAAGAAGCTAAATCATAGTTGATTTGGTAGATTTCCAAGGAGGGAAATCAATTGTCAGAGGGAGCAAAAGGTGTCTGTTTCACTAAAGGCCTTAGATCCATTTCTATAGCAAAGAGAAAAGGAAGTTCCGACACATTTTGAGCAGATGGCTTCTTATGGACTGCGTGATCAGGATAGGCTGGATGAGCTCTCAAACTTTTCAGTTTGGAAGGCAAGGATCCTGATAGTCCTTGACACATACAATCTTAGAGACCAGGCAGAGCAAACACTGGCCAGACTGACAGATCCAAATCTCCTTCGGAAGCATAAGGAGGCTGCTGGGCATGCTAAGCGACTGATTATGGATGGAATCAAGGACCATATTGTACCACATGTAGCTGAGAAGAAGACAACTAACGAGATGTGGAAGGCCTTGACCTCCCTGTATGAGGGAAAGTCTGTCCAAAGAAAAATGCTGTTGGAGACTCAGATGAGGTCATCCATGATGACCAAGAGAGAAGACATGGAGCATTTTCTCTTCAGATTGCAGTCAGTCAGAGATCAGCTGACTGCAACGGGTGTAACAGTGGATGATGCTGTGATAGTTAGGACTGCCCTTAATGTAGTCACAGATGAGTGGGAAACCTTTGTCCAAAGTATCTTGGGCAGAGCAAACCTCCGAGATTGGGACAACTTGTGGTCAATTCTGCATCAAGAAGAACTCCGCAGATTCACCAAGAAGCAACACATCTAAAGTTAAGAAAGAAGATGAGGAAGATGCAACCTTGGCATCAAAGAAGCAACCAAAGAAGAAGAAGGACCTTTCAAAGATCAAGTGTTTCCATTGTGGTGAAATGGGACATTTTGCCAACAATTGTTCTGAGAAGAAAAGGGACAAGGAAACATCTTCTTCAAAAGCAGCTGTGGCAGATGATGGCTCAAGAGATGATGCAACCATGTGAACCCCGAAGGTGGGGTGACATGGACATGTAGAGGAACTACATGGAAGTAAGGTGGGATCCTTGAGCAGCTCATCTTTTGGATCACATGCGAGCTACGACAGCCTTAAGACAGTAGCGGGACAAGTGGAGCAGTGGGTGCATAGATCACAGATGAAGTAGACAGAGGCAGATCTGAAGATTAGAAGGAGCAGCGCAGAGCAAGGCAACAACAACGTAGAAGTAGTTGCAGCGCAGAGGCTGATGTGACTTCAACAGCACAGAGTAGAGCTACTTACATAGTGTAGAGCTGCAACAACGCAAAAAGCTTCAAAGGGACAACGCAGTGTAGCAGCAACGTGATAGATTTCAGCACAAGGGGCTGATGTGACTTCAATAGTGCAGAGGGAGTCTGATTACGCAGGCAGAGCTGTAGCTGAGCATCGTTCTTTAGATCAGTGAAGCACCACTCGTATAAGACTCACGGGTACCTGTGGGTCTTCGCGGGTTATATAGCGAGCTGGGTCACTCGCATAGAACCTGTGCTCTCTACCCTTACCCGCGCAAACTCGCATTAAACCTGCCTACTCGCATAAGACTCGCGGGTTTCTCATAGCACCCGTATTGGACCCCTATAAGACTCGTTCGAGAACAAAATGCATTTTTTTTGGATTTTTCTCAATTTTTTTTATTTTTCTATTTTTTTTGGAAATGAGGTGGAGGAAAAGGGAATTTGGAGGGAAGGAAATGTTTTATAAGCACCTCTCTCCCTTTCGGAGTAGCAGCACTAGCGAAGTGAGCACTGGCGGAGTAGCAGCACATAGTAATAGCAAGGCAGAGTCACAACACAGGCGGAGTTTCAACACAGACAGAGTCACAGCACATGCGGAGTTTCAACACAGGCAGAGTCACAGCACAGGCGGAGTTTCAGCATAGGCAGAGTCACAACATAGGCGGAGTTTCAGCACAGGCAGAGTCACAGCACAGGCGGAGTTTCAGCACAGGCAGAGTCACAGCACAGGCGGAGTTTCAGCACAGGCAGAGTAACAGCATAGGTAGAGTTTCAGCACATTGTCCAAGTAGGCTTCATGATCTTTGTTTCATTGCTTTGCAACTAGCTGCTTGGATGTAAATTTTTTTAAATTTTATCTAATCAATTCAATTTTATTTTATTTTTGTTCACTTGCAATTTGCAATTTTTTTTGGCCTTATAGCTGAGTTTCTCAGCCACACAACGGCCCTGTGTGGCTGAGAAACTCAGCCACAAGAGCCTGCGGGTTGCCTCCTCAGCGCGCAAGCCCTGTGGCTCAGGGTCGTTGTGTGGCTGAGAAACTTAGCCATAGGGCCTACGGTCTGCCTCCTGAGCCTACAGGCCCTGCGGCTGAGTTTCTCAGCCACACAGCGGCCCTGTGTGGCTGAGAAACTCAGCCACAGGGCCAAAAAAAATTGTAAATTAAAAAAAAAAATTAATAACCAAAAAACCAAAAAAAAATTAAAAAATATGAATTAGATTTTAAAAATTTAATTTTTTTCTTCCAGATTTCGTCACCATGCCACCAAAGGGGTATAGAAAGTTTCGTGATCCGGCATGGCCACATGGTCAACGAATCATTGCCGGTAATGACCACCATGTGAAGTGCAATTATTATAATGCCACAATGCATGCAGGAATAAACAGGCTAAAATACCACCTAGCTAGAATTCTTGGGAATGGTGTGGGATGTTGTCAAAATTGCCCTGATGAAGTCACTACTGAAATGGCAGCTGCTTTGGAAGCCATTAAAAAGGAAACTTCTAAGAGGGCAAGAGGGAAGGATGAGATTGTTGGGATAGGTAGATCTTCATCTTAGAGTGAAACACAGATTGAAAGCTCGGGTATTGGTAACTCCTCTTCAAGTGTTGTAGCAAACATGAGTATAACCTCTTCTTTCTTCACTCCTCATAGAACTCCAGGATCTCAACCAACCTTGGATAGTTTTAATGAAAAGAAGAGGAAGGAGGCAGATATGGCAGTGAGGAGGTTTTGGTACCATAACAGTCTTTCATTCAACTATGCAAAGTCATATTTTTATCAGCCCATGGTGGATGCCATTGCAAGTGCTGGCCCTGGATACAAAGCCCCATCTTATAATGCACTTAGGGGGGAAGAGCTAGATGAGGAGTTGGAGTGTGTCAAGGAACAATTGGAGAGCATTAAAAGCTCATGGAAAATTACAGGTTGTACAATTATGTCTGATGGGTGGACAGATCAGAGGGGTAGAACAATAATAAATTTTGTTGTAGCTTGCCCTAAAGGAACCATGTTCCTAAAATCCATTGATGCATCTACAAATGTAAAAGATGCACATTTGATTTTTACATTGTTGGCTGATGTGGTGGAGGAAGTTGGGGTTGCAAATGTTGTCCAAGTAATCACGGACAATGCAGCAAATTATGTAGCAGCTGGAAGGTTGCTTTGTGCCAAATATCCCACAATTTTTTGGACTCCATGCGCTGCCCATTGCATAGACTTGATACTAGAGGATATTGGGAAGTTGGAGTGGGTGCAGGATGTTGTGCAAGAATGCAAGCAAATTACCAAGTATATTTATAATCATGCTTGGGTGTTGAACCTTATGAGGGAATTCACACAGGGTGAGCTTAGTCGCCCAGCTGTCACACGGTTTGCTACAAACTTTCTTTCCCTCCAAAGCCTTTTGTATGAGTATTAAGCTTTGCGAAGAATGTTTTGTAGTCAACAATGGGTAGTTTGGAAAGATAGCACAAAACCAGAAGCATTGTCTGTGAAAGCATCTGTCTTTGGTGATAGTTTGTGGGACAAAGTCACTGAGATTGTCAGCTTCACTGAGCCCCTTGTGAAAGTCTTAAGATTGATGGATTGAGAGAAACCTCCAATGGGATATATTTATGAGGGCATGGATAAGGCCAAAGAGGCCATCAAGACTTTCTATAAGGGAGATGAATCTAAATATCTCCCTATATGGCAAATTATTGATTCCAGGTGGGACAAAGAACTATATTCACCATTGCATGCAGCAGGAGCATATCTCAATCCGAGCTTATTCTATAATGAGGGGTCTAACATTCAAAGAGATCCTGAGGTGATGAGAGGTGTCATGATATGCATTGAGAAGATGTTCCCGGATGTAGATATTCAAGACAAAATCAACCTACAACGAGATATGTACAAGGAAGCATCTGGCATGTTTGGATTCAGCTAAAGCCAACGTCTCAAGGACAAGAAAATGCCTTGTAAGTGCTAACTGTTAGAACTTAGCTTGTAATTTTGCTAGTTCTCTTTTATATGTTTGGCATTGCAAACTGATAATCTTTGTTGTTATTTTTTTACAGCTCATTGGTGGATAGATTGTGGCTCTGAGGCACCGCAATTACAAGAATTCGCCATCATTGTTCTGAGTCAACCCTGTAGTGCTTCTTCTTGTGAGCGCAATTGGTCAGTGTTTGAGCACATCCACAACAAAAAGAGAAACAAGTTGGAGCATGAAAAGTTGGAGAAGTTGGTTTTCATCTACTACAACTTTCGAATGCTCACAAAACAAGTGCAACCAAAGGATACAGATCCAATTTTATTGGATACTATTGATTTAGAGTCTGATTGGGTTGTGGAGGAAGAGCCCCCTGATTTGAGTTGGCTTGATGAAGAGACTGAGGATCTCTCTAGTTTTCCATCTCAAATGGAGACTCCCAATACACCTGCCTCACAGTTGCTTTAGCCTTCCGATGCTACCATGAGCTCCATGAGGGCTTATTATAGGCGTGGTCGTCCATGAGTGATGAGACTCAAGATTGTTATGAGACAATCCTTTATCATTTATGACATATGTATTTGAATTTTGAACTTGCTGACATTTTCTATTTTAATTATGGAATCATGATTCCTTTTCTTATTCAGTATCTAAATGTTTTGCTTACAAAAATCGAATATGCTATGTTGCACTTTTATAGATATGAGATGATGTTATGAATTATTGCATATAATGTGGTTTTTATAACTTATAAGGACTGGAATTATCATTAGTTTCTTTTTTCTGCTTAAAATTTACCATATTTTAATTCTTTTTTGCATTTTGACGAGTCTTATACGAGTTTTATACGGGTTGTTCCCGAGTCTTATATGAGTCGACGAGTCAATGGTCGGACGAGTCTTATACGAGTACGAGTCATGCAACATTGCTTTAGATGCCATCACAGATCTGTAGCCTATGGAGCTTCAGTGATGAGGATGTAGCCCATCAAACTTGTTTATCAAAGATTGGGCAAGAGATTCAGTTGTTTGTCTCAAACAACTGAAGTTGCAGTGCAGCGGATCAACAGTGGCAGTGCTATGAGCAGCACAAATGCAACATATTGAGAGGGAGCTATAGTACAAAGGTTGCAGTGGCAGTGACAGAGTCATGGGCAGCCGTACAGAATGGCAGGAGTAGTGCAGAGTTGAGTGGCAGCAGGCCAAGCATCAATAGCACAGAACTAGTGCACAAAATCGTGTAATGCATAAGTGTGATGTATTGCTAGAGCACACCCTTGATGCTAAGAGGGAGTGTTGAGATTTTGTGTATTTGGGGTAGCATCATTTGTGCTCTAGCTCCCAAATTTTATGGAGGGACTAGAGTACACTTGATCTACAAGGCCTAGAAATTGATTTGGGAAATTTCATCTGGTTTAAGAGATATTAAATTAATTAATTATTTTAATGTATTTTGTAAGTTAAAACTTAGGGAACTTAAATAATTAAAGTGAATTTAATTAAACATGTGATGAAATTTTCTTAAGTCCCACGGATTAAGCTTTCTTTTAATCTTAGCCATTGATTCAGGATTTGATCATGGTCATTGATTTCTCAACGAGAAAAGTATAAAGGAAAGGCTTGGGGACATTTGTAAAGACACATAGAGGCAGAGCACTGAAGCTAAGCTTAGATTGTAGGGCAGGGTTTGCTAAGAATACTCAGAAGTGTTTTAGCTGTAGAGAGGGGAATTTAGGCCAAGGGGATGATCTTATCCCAGGGTGTAGAATACACAAGAGACAGAGATCAGCACAAGGACAATGCAGAGGAGAAGGGAAGCTGCAGCAGCAAGGACAGTGTAGTCCCTCCAAGGACAACGTGATTTTCAGCAGTAAACCCTCAGAGGGTTACGCAGAGACCCTAAGATCAGCGTAGAGACTGTGTCACCCAGTGTGGGGTAACACAGTCCCTTCCGGAGCAGCGCTGAGGGTTAGAGGGGCTTCAGAGGCTGACGTAGAGGCTTTTAGGGGCAGCGCTGTGGTTTCTAGGCCCTAATCTTGGCTGAGTTCTGTAAAGCCCGTTTGAGGGTGTGAATCAGTCATTATTTTGGCCCTAGATCAGCCAGTGAGCTGTAGATCTAGTATTTCTCTGTTGAATTTTTCAGATTTGGAACCCAGGCTTGTATTCAGAAAATTCTTAATAATAAAACCCTTCGACAGCCAGAGACCGGTTTCCCTGCATTGGTTTTTTCCGGGGACTATTTGTCTAGAAATAACTGTGTCACTTTGTCTATGTGTGCATGAATTTGTTCTAGATCTGAATTGGTGGAGATCTATTATGTGTTTTGCTTCGATTTTAACTTGAATTTATTCAGTTAATAACTTGTATAAGTAGGAGGAGCATTACTAGATTAACAGTAATAATTTCTGCATAAAGTGTAAGAATTCAGAAATTTCCACAAGGAGTAGTAATGATCTCAATACCCTGGTCATGGTGGAAGATGAAAACACCTAACAATCTAAACCAGTGAACGAATTTTTATTCTGAGACTTGTTGAAATACTAAAAATTTGAAAAAGACTCAGACAAATGTAGAAAGAGGATACCTATTTGATCACTGGCGACAGGAAAATTTGACTGGCACTAACATTGGCCTTATTGGGGATGGCAACTCCTTGGAGGTGTCAAGAACACTGTAGACCAAGTGCCTAACCATGTGGGCCAATACAGGCAAAACTCAAACTGAAAACATGACTAAATGCTGGCAACTCAAATGACGCAAACTGTCTTTGAAACTTACTAAAAAAAAAAAAAAATCTTACTAAACTTATTTATGGTAGCATATCACCGAGATTTGAGGGCTTCAAATCCTGATGACAACCACGTGCCTGCTAAAGACATATGTACAATCATGTGAAATGATCCTTCCAGTGTAACCAATCCAGCAGATGGCTACTTACTGAAATTCTGCTCTCATTTTCCTCGAGCAGGCAGAAAAAACAAATACTAGGCTAGTGTCTACTGAACATGTGCTTCTAGTCCATGAAAACAAGAAAATACATCTTTCCTACTAATTGTAGCAAATCAGTAAAGGGATCTTCAAAAATATGAAATGTTGCCTTGTCTTGAGATTCAGCAAAAACACAAGCACAGTATTCATTTTGATCTGAAAGAACACTTGGTTGTTGATCCATAGGAGAGCATAGGGAAGTATGACTTTTTGCTATCTGAGTGTTGGCTACAAATTCCTGAAGCACGGGAAAATCTGACTCTATCACTTGCACGTTGTCTCTCTTAGGCTCATTGTCAAATTCATATTCTAAATCATCTTTGAACAGAAAACATTCTTCAAGATTGTTAAACATGACAACCCTATCTTCTTCATGAAAGAAAACAATATCTGTTAGTTGATCTCCTTGCATATATCATCATCACAAATTGGTTTACTCACAACAACTTCCTGTATGGTTTCATCAGTCTCATGACCATCATCGTTCAAACCCAGACTTTCATTTTTAATAATGGAAGATGCTTCACTCACCCATTCTTGACTGTGTGAACACTGTAAGAGCTGCAAATCTACATTCGCTTGGGCTGTAACATGATTTTTGAGTAGCTGATCCATTTCATCTTCAGACAAAGTAGAAAACTGAGTTTTAAATAAATTTACATTGATTTGGTGATTTTCATTTTCGGGATCGAGAATTGGCACTTCTCTTTTCTAGTCCTAGTCTGTCTCATCTAAGGAGGGAGCTACTGATTCTTTTTGGTGATGAAAAAGGTTCTCATGCAAAGGCTCAAGGATCTCTTCATCCAAGGAGGAAACTGCTGATTCTTGTTGGGAAGAAAAATCATGAAGGGATTCTATGATCTCATCATCTAGACACTCCTCATCTCCATAAAAAATTTCAAAAAATTCAATGAAATTATCGGAGATCTCACAACAACTATCAATAATCGACAAGGAAGAATTAGAGATTTGATAATGTTGAAAGAAAACTAAATGAAAGTCCTGTAGAGAATATAAACTAGCAGATGGTAGATTCTCATACCATGATCTCGCTTTTTCCTCCAAGGTAGCCATAAACATCTTCATTAGACAATCTTCAGGAAACTCAATCTTTAGTCTGTGAATATGCAAATGAAATTTGACCAAATGCAAACTAGCATCTTCATCGTCTTGACCCTTAAACTTTGACAATCTTGATTTCCAATCTATACGAGGAATACGATTTAGAAAACCGGGAATATGAGCTCGATTCATAGGAGCATACCTTCGAGCAATCAAATCCATTTTGAAAATAGTGAGTTCACTAAAAATATCTTAAAACTACCAGTTCTTGAAAAGTGGAGTCGCCATGAAAATTCTGAACTTTGGGATTCTCTGCCATTGGAGTCGCCAGGTGAATGATGCACAACCTTCTTGTGCCTGATCGTTGTTCACCATCAAAAATCAGATCTAAACTTTGTCGTTCATTCCTTGGGAATATTTGTTTTTTCGCCTACCCGACAACAGCGCCAGGATGTTATCACTCCGCCAGATTCCTAAGGCTGAGGAAGGAATCCCAACAGAGGTATCCACAGACCAAGCTTTTGACTTGATAGCTAGCCCTATCAAGTTGGAGAGGGCTCTCTCCAAAAAGGTCACAGCCAGGAGGGTTGGAGCAATTAGGGTTTTTAGGCTAGATATTGAGTGCAGGGGTTGTTTTGATTTGATTTTGGTTGGGTTATCACTGGATGAAGAAATTAGGTCAAGGAAAGCTACGTCATGGCAAATGACATAGGGTTGCAGGGATCAATGGGGCAAGGTAGGCACAAGGCTGACCACTTGAAAAGGATTGTGATGGAATGGTGTTGAAGCTAAAAGAAAACTAGGAAGAGCATAGGAGATGTATTATTCTTAGACAGATGAAAATGGACAAACTATGATCAATTACCCAAAATAGAGCATGTGCAAACATGTATTCTGATTATCTAACTTGTAAAATATCATAACATAGAAATCAAGTGAACAGGAATACAATACATTCTAACATATTATACTGGAGAAAAGACAATGATAGACATCAATACCACAAGTATCCCATAAAATAGCTGCAACTCCTCTTTATTAGCTGGCCAAAATGAATACAAAAGTTTCCTTGATCAACTAGCAAACATACAAACTGATTCCAACCCTTGCGAAGAGTCAAGTGATGGACTAAATAGACATCAAAACAAGCTTCACTCATCCTCAGGGGTCGAATCCATGAGGTGAGGAAGAGATCCACTAATTGCTGAACTGAAAACTGAAGTGTAGGATGGTCCAAGTGACTCACTCATTACATTCAACTGATTCATTATGACTCAGTAATGAATTTTACTCGATGAATTTACCCCTAGGTAACTTATCCTTGACATAATTACATTTACCATGATGAATTACATAAGTAGAAACATGATTTTTTGAAGAAAAGTCAAAATTTCAGAGAAACTTGGGAAAAAATAGCAAATTGGTCATTTGTGCCCTCTATGTTCAGGGCCACTTTTGGCTGACCTAGAGGTGTCCAAATTAGGCCCAAGATGGCTTATTGGAAAGCCCAACTTTTCCTCTTTCTGAATATGCCTCAAGTTCTGAAAATGAAGGTCATTTACCCACTCAAAAAGTCATTCTCTCGAGACTGGTATTTGCGCAGTGCCTAGGTCAAAAAAGGGGCAGAAAGGTGATTTTTTGATGGTTTTTTTTAGTTTTTCACCTATCAAAACTGCAAACCAAGGTTGGAAACATGGTTTTCTGAGATGCATTGGTCATTAGGAATCCAATGGTGCCTTTCTTTCCCTTAAAAAGTGCACCAATTATTTGCGTAGCGCCTAGGGCGCTGTGCAAATGCCTAATTTTCTGCTAAATGCCTTTTAAAAAACTCAGAAAATCACTGATTTTGTAGGAAACTTTTGGAGGCCTTCCCGGTGTCCAAATTCTACCCAGGATAGCTCGTTGGAAAGCTTATCAAGTCTAGTTTCCAGATTTGCCTTCAGTTTCCAAAATGAAGGTCATTTGCCCCCTCAAAACTTCATTCTCCCAAGACTGCTATTTGCACCCTCTCTTAGGCATTTGCGCCCTCACAGAAGGATTTGCGTAGCGCCTTTTTGCAGACCTATTTTGGAGGCCTTCCCGAGCTCGAAATTGAGCCCAGGATAGCTCATTGGAAAGCTTATCCTATCTACTTTCCAAATATGCCTTTAGTTTAGAGAGGACTTGATTTGACATGTCAAAAATTGATTCTCCCAAGGTCACTCCAGAAGTGTAGAAAACCTCTTGTAGCACCTGTATTTTTGAAATTTCTCCCAAACCATGATACCTGTGTAAAAAATGAAGGAGGTTTTTCTTTTTTGACCTATGATGGACAAAAACCTCTCTCACTTTTATCAAATTCATCTCTGTTTGATCATAAACATACTATGAAGCAAAGCTAGCCCTATGAGTGGCAAATGATTTGTCCCTTGGAATGACTTCTTGAAAAATGGTGGGGACATGATGTTTATGAGCTGAAATGAATTCATACTTGCTGATATAATCTCCCTTATGCCTCCTCTGCTCAGATGTCTCTGATTCCATAGCAAACCCTAGCTTAGTAGGAGAGGAAATTAGGGTTTAGTGTAGGCAAAATAGGGCATTTAGGACTACCTTGTAGAGGGAGGGGAATGAAGGGGTTAGGGGCTGTCTAAATTCTTGGGAAAATTTTGGGGGATATGGATAGATGTTAGAGAGTAGGAAAAAGTGGAATTTCAAGGATTGAGTGAGGGGAAGGGGTCCAAAAGCGAAAAACACAGGTCTGGTCTAGAAAAGTGTCAAATTGTAGCAAAAGGCTAGGGATTTTGGAAAAACGATGATTTTGAGGGATAGGAGTGATGGGAAGTGTTTAGGAAGGTATATTAAGGATAGGGAAGGTGTAAGAGCATCAGGATACAAGTCTTGTTGATGATTTAACCATGGAAGTCATGAAACCAAGAAAAATGCCCTCAAAACCCTAGGAGAGGGAAATGAGCTTTCCAAGTACAACTGGAGACAAATATGGTAAACACAAAGCCACTTACTTGGAAATGATAGTTTGGAACTTGAAATTGTGGAAGACCTTTGACTATTACTACTCCTTCAAAAGATGAATTTGATGGTGAAATGACCAATTTTCATGATTTTGACTCTATGACCTAATGATGGCACAACATGGAAGAATGAGCTGAATGATGACCATGAGGACTATGGGACTCTTTCAACAGTGAATGATCTAACCATGATGATGTCCATTGACCATGGAGGTGAAAGGAGTAGTAATGATCTCAATACCCTAGTCATGGTGGAAGACAAAAACACCTAACAATTTAAACCAGTGAACAAATTTTTATTTTGAGACTTGATGAAATACTAAAAATTTGAAAAAGACTCAAACAAATTTATAAAGAGGATACCTATTTGATCACTGGTGAAAGGAAAACTTGACTGGCACTAACACCTCCTATAAATTTGACATCATCACTGACAACCTTAAAAACTTTGAAATAGATGCCTCAACTCTCCCGGTCTGCTTGAGCCTTGTCAACTCCCCAACGTACTCCTCAGGATCTTTCCTCTCAAATGCTCCAACACCCTCCTGGTGAAATCATCATATGCGGTCACTCCCGCATGTCCCATTGTGGTTAGCCCATGGAACCACCAGTCATGAGCTTCCCCCTCCAGATGTAACGTGGCAATCTTTATTGCCTCTCCCTCCGTAATCTGATTCGGCTAGAAGTAGACATCCAACTTCTCGACCCACGCTTTTGCCGAGCTCTTGGAAGAACCATCGAAAGTTGGGAGAAACAACCTCCCCACAGTGCCCTGCATGTAGCCTCCCTTCGAGTCCTGCTTCTTTCACCTTCCGACTTCCCCTTTTTATGCTTTGATCGAATAAGCGGAGATCCCATACGATGCTAAAGCGTAATTACATATATAATATATGAAATGAAGAAATGAAAAAATGATGAAAGCTCCTCACCATATGAATAGTGAGTCCCTCCAGGCCTCGACCTCGTAACCTCAGTCGAGTCCCTCCGGACCTCTATTTGAAGAAAATAGAGAGAGAAATCCCTCACCATATGAATGTGTGAGTCGATGGCGGCCTTGTGTCGAGAGTTCGTTACCTCACCCTACCGGGCCTTGCCTTCCTTAGGATAGCCCACTCTTCGTTCCTTAACCCAACTCTCTCTAGATGGATGTAGATAGAACGACCTTACTCCTATCTATATAAAGGCTGCCTGCCCCTACTAGATATGTATGCTGCCTTCCTTTCTTTTTTGGAGCTACCACCTTCTTTGTTCCGCTCCTCCCAAAGACTATTATGCTTGTATGCTTGCACTATCTTTTGGGCTTATTGTTGCCCTTAAACTGGCAAAGATCCCTGAAAGTGATGGCTTTCCCAAAATCAGGTCCATAAGACTAGTACTCCAAGAAGTAGTCCCTATAGGGCATGTTGTAGCTCCTAGAAACAACCTTGAGTTGCAAAAGACTAGCGCCTAGGACATCTTGAAATCAGAGGTTAGGTGTAGACAATTTTAAGGGGTGCCTCTGACAGAATATGGATTAAGAGGATAATGATTGTGGTGGTTCAGGAATGATGAAGACTTTGGAGTTTGATTCATGTGAATTACCCTATACTGCGAGAGGGCTTATGAGGCTGTATGGCTTGGTGGCTTTTCAAATGGGCCAAGTATGAAACAATGAGCAGAGGCTTTCAAAATATGCAGAGGTGTTGAGAAGGAACGAAGGAGAAACCCACGAGAGACAGGCTTAAAAGTCTTAGAAATTTGTCTCTCGTGAACTCATAGGAAGTGGATGTAAGTGGAATGTGACCAACTAGAGAGATTCGTGGAGCGCGAATTTAGGGGGCACAACAAGTTTAACACATGAGAATTATTCATACACGAATTCATGAATAAAAATGCACACTACCGGCAGCTACATTACACGAATAATCGAAGCAGCAAAACATTGAAAAATGATTATACATAAACAGGAGATCACTAATAAACTAGAGAGCACAGATACATACTACTCATTGCTCCATTTGGAATCCAAATAAACAACGTTGTATCATCATATTATGTTCAAAACAACTCTCCCAAATATGTATCTTAGAGCACAAAGAGCACAGTCATACAGAACTACAACAAAAATTCTCCAAAATTCAGAACCCTTCTTTCATATCTGAACTTTCTACATATAGAGTTCTCCTAAAGATTTACGATTGAATAAAATTCCTTGGTCGACCCACACATGTGAAATTCAAAATATCCTAACCAACTCGCAGAGCGTGCATCAAGTAATCACTCTTGTAATAAGAAAATCAAAATAGAATCGGGTGAAATCGAGATTTCACCAGCAAAACATCATAATCAAACAGTAAAATAAAAACATAGTTGGCCATGGAGGCCAAATCCTGGAATCTTCAAAATGGGTCGGCGAGGAGTAATAGTGAACAGGTGGGCTGTTAGTAAAGGTTGTCATTGATGTTAATATGGAATTATTGGGATGTCAAATATTCTTGTGATGTCATAACCTCATGTATATTATAATGATGTCCTTACTCATAATGACAAGTCCCTCTTGTTTTATACTGATGCCATTATGATGTCAAGCCACTAAGAAGAAGTCTTGTCCTAGATGACTATTGATCATAATGATGTCCTTGAACTAACCACGAAGACACCATAACCTCATGTATCCTTGCTCTTGATGAAGATGACCTAGAAATCATGATGATGACCTTACTCTTGATGAAGGAGTCCTTCTTATTGATGCTGCATATGGTTAATGATATATCACTGCACTATCTTGATGACATGGTGACATTGATGGCACACATGATGACGTATATGATGATGACATGGACAATGAAGGAATTGGAGATCGCTTGATGACATATGATGATTAAAGACATAACAAGTGGAGACCTCACTTACAAAAAAAAAATTGGTGACATATGACAATGAAGAAGCTCTTGTTGTCCTAATCATTTTTTGCACTCAATAATTCAAGCGCAGTAACAAAGAAAAATGTTTTTCACCACCTTAGAGGCAACCTTTCTCAATGGGACTTAGACCATCTTAAAGAGGATTTTTTCCTCTTTCCAATGACCTTTTACATGCCTCGAAACTCCCAGTAGTTTGTGAGAAAATGAATTTTCAAGTTTAAAAATAATATTTTTTAAGGCCTAGCCGACCTATGCTCAGTTCCTTCATGCCGGTCCTCCAGCCCAACGGACAGGTCTTTTCATAAAGACGAATCACTATAAATATAAGATTGCAGATCCTATTTTCAATCACCAATTTTCAGTGAAAAATTACAGACATATACCACAGGAAGAACAGTTCAAAAAGAAGGTCGAGGAGGACTTTTAAAGATCACTGTTTTGGGAAATATTTAAAGGAGGCCGAGAGGAATATTTCCCTTGTTTATAAGTAGCCTAGCTGCAGGTTTGAAGCAGCCTACAAAAGAACCAGTATAGACAGTTTGCATCAGCTCATTTTTGTGACAGCAACTTGGTTTTGTGACAGCAGGCTCGCTTTTGTGACAACAGGCTCGAATTTTGTGATAGCAGCTCCGATTCTGTGGCCTGGATCCTCTCTATGGACTGTGACTGTGACTATGACTATAACCTTCATTCCATTTTTCTGTGATATTACTTATAAACTAAAACTTGAAAAGTCCTGTGATCTAGTAACTCAACTCGGTATCTATTTGACTGTTTGAAGCCTAGATTAAGTTACAAATCTCAGAGAATCTCAGTTGAATAAAGGAACACAGTTTGAGTGAGCCACAGAAGTTTGGACTCCATCATTAGGTTATCTACAGTCGTTGCTACACCTGCAGTCCATTGTTTTAAGATCAATCTTTCAGACCTATTACTACTAGACAAGTGACCCTTTGCAGAAGTTCAATGATTCAGAAATGGAATGACTATGGGGACATCATCAAGCTTGCTATGAGGGTATATGCAGTCAACCTTGAAGTGAAGATTAAGAACCTTGGAAAGCAAAAGCACTAATTTCCTTGGAGCTTTTGGACAAGTGATGTATTAAACTAGACTTGTGAAAAATACATTGTAGCAGCCTTGGAGCAGTGAAGGTTTTAGACAACGGAATATTAGGACCCTTGGAGCATCTTGTGAAGACACTTTAAAATTGAACTTGGAGATATTATTGGAGATCAGGATGCATCGCTGATGTCATCATGAGGTGACCTTGGAGAAATAGTTTGGGTGCCATGAAGAGCTGTGGAGACACCTTCATGTGAAGAACAAGGTTGTCATTGATGAAGTGACATGGAGACGAAGTGAGGGAATAAATGAAGATTGTCAGGGCTCGTTGAAGAAGACACTGGGAGCCTTGAAGATCATCAAACTTATCTTGACAAATTGAAGCAGTGGGTTGGAGGCCTAAAGGATAGGTGTCCTCAAGAAGACTAGGTTGGTGCCTGTACCAGAGATGGGGTTGGAGCCTAAAAGTGACAGGGTTGGAGCCTTGGAAGATAGGGTTGGAGCCCTACACATTATTGTATTGAATTTATTATAAAGAAGAAATTAATAAAAGTATTATTCCTATTGTTCATTTTGTGTTCTAATTATAAGTGATCTAACTAGTAAAAATAACAATTGAAAAGAAATACTGATTCACCCCCCCTCTCAGTATTTCCAACAATTGGTTTCAGAGCCAGTACCTTCACTCAAAGCCTAACAGCTTGAAGGTTGATCCTTAGAACACAAATGGCAAAGCCAAGGAAGAAAGTCTCCAATCCTCCTAAAGATGTTTCTTCCTCAACCATCAAAATTGAAGTCAATCAATTTGTGAAGGCTCCATTGTTCAATGGAATATGGGAGGCAAGAATGAGGAATTTCTTGAAGACTCAAGGAATTGAAGTTTGTAAATCAGTGATTACTAATGACACAATGAATGAAGAATCCAAAGAGTACAATATAAGAGCAATGGAGGCAATTTTGAAAAATGTTCGTCAGCAAAAGTCATATGGGACAAACTTCATGATCTTCACTCAAAAGGAGTGTTGAAAATGATCTCTAGTCAAGAAGATGATGGAAAACAAGAAAGAATTCCAGAATCCATCAAGCAAGTTGAAGAAAAGAAAGATGACAACAACGCTAAAGAAGACCTAGAAGATGAAGAGAACAAAGAAGACTTTGAAGAAGATCTCCTGAATAAACTTATGGCTTCCATGGAAGAGATTAACAGTTTGAAAAAGGAAAATGAGGAACTTAAGAGGAAAGCCCAAGATGGTGACCAAGACAAGACAAGGAAGGAAGTTGACCTTTTCAAGCTTCAAGTACAAGAAAGAAATGAGGAGCTCGCCAAACTTAAGGAGGAATTTCATCAAAACAAAAGAAAGCATCATGAAGAAATCATATCTATGACAGATCAATTGGATAAGGAAAAGAAAAAGGAAGAAGCTTTGTCAAGCCACCTTGAGCAAAGACATAAGAGCTTGAACAATCTTGAAGAAAATATTGGTCAATACAAGGAAGAGCTCTCCTCTCTTAGATCTCAACTAGAAGAAGCAAGGAAACAAGCGCAAGGAGCCAAGAAGGTGATGGAAACTTTGGCATTCATAGAAGGACAAGTTGATGAAGCAGAAAATGAGAGAAACACCATGATATGCCAACTAGAAGAAAAGGATGAAGAAATCTTCAAACTAAAATTAGACATCAATCTTCTCAAGGCTGAAACATGTGAAGCACACGAAGCAAAAAGGATGATGGGAGAAATTAAGAAGCAACTAGTTATGAAAAATGAAGATTGTGAAAAGTTGAAAGGAGAAATTTTCTTTCTTAAAAAGGAAGTTGATTTGTTGAATAAGAACTTGAAAATCTCTCAAACCCTAGATGACATCCTAAGACATCAAAGATCTCCTCTTGATAAATCAGGTCTTGGCTATGCAGATGAACCCTCAAGCAAGAATGATAATGCTTCAAACAACAAGGATGTGAGGAAGCCAAGAAGAAATGATACTCCCAGTTCCAGCAAAGGCAAGAGTCAAGATGACATTAGAAGAAACCCTACTCCAAGGAGAGTTACAGATGATGTCAAGAATACAAAAGGCAATGAATATCATCAAAGAATTCTAAGGCAAAAAGACTTCAAAAGTACTTCAAGGAACTCCGCATCTCCCAGGTACCAAAGTATATTTCTTGGATATTGCTATTCTTGTACAAATTTTGGGCACATGGCAAAGGATTTTAGGGCATATCACAAGGATAAATATAATGGACTCCATCAGCTCCCTAGAAGAAACTTTGCAAGAAGAAGTCACGATACCTCATTCATGAACAAGATGGAGTGTTTCAAATGTCATAGAATTGGACATATGGCTCGTAATTGTAACTTGACTTGGGTCCCTAAACAAGTTAGAACTATAACAACCAATCTAGAGAAGAATGGTACACAAGTATGGAGAAGGAAGCAAATTGGATCCGAAAATCTCTTGATCACTCCAGAGAAAAACACATGTTGTTGATCTGATGAAGTCATCCTTGATATTCCAAGTGTTTGATAATGAGACTCTGCCAAAGGAGACCATGCATACTGTCAGGGGGAGCTTATGATTCTTAATCATTCTTTCAAAAGCTATCTGTGCATAGGCCCTATGAAATTTTTGATGAGTCACACATGGACAATCTCTACAGATCATCTCTCGGGAGTAACTCCATTGAAGAAAATAATGAGATTGTGAAGATTTCTTCCACTTGATCACAAGGCATCAATCTTTCTTGTCTAAATAAGCTAGAAGAGCTTATGCAGGCAGGGGGAGTTGTTCATCCATGGAGAAATGCAAACACATCTATCATGGACCACATTGCCAGAAAGAAGAGCACCATGATAGGGGGATCATCGTACCTATGAAGAAATATTATTGACAAAGAAAATATGATAAAGAGAAGCAGCTTGATAGAGGGAGTACTTGAGCACCCCTTTTGCCATTGATGTCAAAGGGGGAGAGAATTTTGAAGGGCAAGAATATTGCCATCAATGACAAAGGGGGAGATTGTTAGTAAAGGTTGTCATTGATGTCAATATGGAATTATTGGGATGGCAAATATTCTTGTGATGTCATAACTTCATGTATATTATGATGATGTCCTTACTCATAATGACAAGTCCCTCTTTTTTTATAGTGATGCCATTATGATGTCAAGCCACTAAGAAGAAGTCTTGTCCTAGATGACTATTGATCATAATGATGTCCTTGAACTAACCATGAAGACACCATAACGTCATGTATCCTTGCTCCTGATGAAGATGACCTAGAAATCATGATGATGACCTTACTCTTGATGAAGGAGTCCTTCTTATTGATGCTGCATATGGTTAATGATATATCACTGCACTATCTTGATGACATGGTGACATTGATGGCACACATGATGACGTATATGACGATGACATGGACAATGAAGGAATTGGAGATCACTTGATGACATATGATGATTAAAGACATAACAAGTGGAGACCTCACTTACAAAAAAAAAACTTGGTTACATATGACAATGAAGAAGCTCTTGCTGTCCTAATCATTTTCTGCACTAAATAATTCAAGGGCAGTAACAAAGAAAAATGTTTTTCCCCAGCTTAGAGGCAACCTTTCTCAATGGGACCTAGACCATCTTAAAGAGGATTTTTTCCTCTTTCCAATGAGCCCTTACATGCCCCGAAACTCCCAGTAGTTTGTGAGAAAATGAATTTTCAAGTTTAAAAATAATATTTTTTAAGGCCTAGCCGACCTATGCTCAGTGCCTTCATGTCGGCCCTCCAGCCCAACAGACAGGTCTTTTCATAAAGACGAATCACTATAAATATAAGATTGCAGATCCTCTTTTCAATCACTAATTTTCGGTCAAAAGTTACAGACATATACCACAGGAAGAACAGTTCAAAAAGAAGGCCCAGGAGGACTTTTAAAGATCACTGTTTTGGGAAATATTTAAAGGAGGTCGAGAGGAATATTTCCCTCGTTTATAAGTAGCCTAGCTGCAGGTCTAAAGCAGCCTACAGAAGAACCAGTATAGACAGTTTGCAGCAGCTCTTTTTTGTGACAGCAGCTTGGTTTTCTGACAGCAGGCTCACTTTTGTGACAGCAGGCTCGAATTTTGTGATAGCAGCTCGGATTCTGTGGCCCGGATCCTCTGTGTGGACTGTGACTGTGACAGCAGCTTGGACTGTGACTATGACTGTAACCTTCATTCCATTTTTCTGTGATATTACTTATAAACTAAAACTTGAAAAGTCCTGTGATCTAGTCACTCAACTTGGTATCTATTTCACTGTTTGAAGCCTAGATTAAGTTACAAATCTCAGAGAATCTCAGTTGAATAAAGGAACAGAGTTTGAGTGAGCCACAAAAGTTTGGACTCCATCATTAGGTTATCTACAGTCGTTGCTACACCTGCAGGCCATTGTTTTAAGATCAATCTTTCAGACCTATTGCTGCTACACAAGTGACCCTTTGGAGAAGTTCAGTGATTCAGAAATGGAATGACTATGGGGACATCATCAAGCTTGCTATGAGGGTATATGCAGTCAACCTTGAAGTAAAGATTAAGAACCTTGGAAAGCGAAAGCACTAATTTCCTTGGAGATTTTGGACAAGTGATGTATTAAATCAGACTTGTGAAAAATACATTGTAGTAGCCTTGGAGCAGTGAAGGTTTTAGACAACGGAATATTAGGACCCATGGAGCATCTTGTGAAGACACTTTAAAACTGAACTTGGAGATATTATTGGAGATCAGGATGCATCACTGATGTCATCATGAGGTGACCTTGGAGAAATAGTTTGGGTGCCATGAAGAGCTGTGGAGACACCTCCTTCATGTGAAGAACAAGGTTGTCATTGATGAAGTGACATGGAGACTGAGGGAATAGATAAAGATTGTCAGTGCTCATTGAAGAAGACATTGGGAGCCTTGAAGATCATCAAACTTATCTTGACAATTTGAAGCAGTGGGTTGGAGCCCTAGAGGATAGGTGTCCTCAAGAAGACCAGGTTGGTGCCTGTATCAGAGATAGGGTTGGAGCCCTAGAGGTTGGAGCCATGGAAGATAGGGTTGGTGCCCTAGAGGTTGAAGCCTCGTGAAGTCCAAGTAGGTGCTTGGCAAAGTACAAGTTGGTGCCTGGAAGGATTGAAGATTGGTGTCTTCATCTAGGGTTGGAGCCCTACACATTATTGTATTGAATTTATTATAAAGAAGAAATTAATAAAAGTATTATTCCTATTGTTCATTTTGTGTTCTAATTATAAGTGATCTAACTAGTAAAAATAACAATTGAAAAGAAATACTGATTCACCCCCCCCACTCAGTATTTCCAACATGGGTAGTCTGGCTTCCATCACTTGATTCCACCTGCCATCAAAAGCCTCGACTCCCTCCTTCTCATGATTCCCATTAACCGTTATGAAATGGGCAATCGTTCCGCACATACCTAACTTTTTAGCAGAGATTTCCTAGACAAACTGAGTAAACCATAGTTGTGTTTCTTCCACCAAAAACCCATGTTGTGCTTAACTTGCAAAACCAGAGACTGGATTTCGGAGGGGGGCCTCTCCGGTTTGTGGTATTGGATTGAGGGGGGTGCGAAATCACTACAGGCTGACACGTAGCACCGGAGGCAGTTTCCCAAATTGACCATTTCAAACCCCCCCTTGGCGTTAACCTTCAAAAGATGAGGGGGGGGGGCTGAAATAGATCATGAGCCATCAGATACGTGATGGGGAGCGGAGATGAGGGGAAGATGGCGGATGTTTAGCGGTGATGGGACGTATGGATAATGGATGGAAATGGCAGAAGTGATGGTGGAGTTAGCAGGATGGTTAACACTGAAAAGAGTGGGACAAAGGCCGTGGAAGGGCTTTGATGACTTGGTAAGGAGGTGGGACCGCTCGCAAATCGTAAATTAGAAGTTTTTGTTATGAGAAGCAGGAGGTAAATGTTAAAACTTGCGAAGTGCGATGTGCGGTGAGTGGAAGGTGACGTGGCGTTACAGACGTGGAACCACCTGCAAATTGCAAATAGGAAGTTTTTGTTATGAGAAGCGAGAGGTAAATGTTAAACTTGCGAAGGGCGATGTGCGACGTGTGGTGAGTGGAGGGTGACATGGCATGATGGAGGTGGGACTGCTCGCAAATCGCAAATCGGAAGTTTTTGTTATGAGAAGTGGGAGGTAATTGTTAAAACTTTCGAAGGGCGATGTGCGATGTGCGGTAAGTGGAAGGTGACGTGGCGTGACGGAGGTGGGGGCCGCCCGCAAATCTCAATCGGAAGTTTTACTTATGAGAAGCGGGAGGTAAATGTTATAACTTGCAAAGGGCAATGCGCGATGAGTGGAAGGTGACGTGGCGTGACGGAGGTGGGGCCACCCGCAAATTGCAATCGAGAGTGTTTTGTTATAAGAAGCGGGGGTTAAAGGTTAAGAGTTGCGAAGCGCGATGTGCAATGGAGGAAGGTGAGTGGGTATTAATAAAGGTTTAGAGCGGAGGGAAATGAATTATGAATGATAAAGGTTCATGTGGAAAAGGTGAAAAAGGGTAAGGTTTTATCGCATTGGGGGTTTTGTGAAGGAGCGCAATGGTAACATGTATGGAGTTTTGCGATATGCGATCGATGATTGAGGAAGGGTCCCATACCAACGTTAAAAGCAGATCCCGCCTCATCCCTGTGATTTGCTTATAGGTGCCACTTCTCCAGCTTGTGTGCGGTCACAGGTCAATAGGATATATCCTCTTGCTCCTGTTTCCCACCAGCTCCAGATGTCAGGGACGTGGGAATGGTGGATCTAGGGGTGTGTTTGGAATAAGGGGCATGTTGGGATCAAAGGATGCGTGGTATTGTGAAGTTCCAAATCCTTCCCCTAGTTGGAAATCCCCTTGAACTCCCTTACCCTTATTTCTATTGTTATTCTGTTGCCTCATCTCATCAATGCTCTTGGACAAGTCCTGCACTGCCTTCAACAAAAGATGTGCAAGCTCCTCATCCTTACTCCTTTTATTTCCCTCATTTCCCCCCATGTTTGTTTCCACAACCTCCGGTTCAGTTATCACGGGATCTAGAGTAATCTGCAATTGCGTTTCTCTGCTCCTATACCTCTGTTTCTAGTAAGTCACGTTTTTCCTATTCTCTGGTGTCATAGACCATGCTGCTTCCAGAGGCTGAGCGAAGTCTATGGGCTCTGATACCATTGTAATATTCCTAGGGAATTTTTATAGTAAATAACAAAGCATGCATAGACATAAAAAGGATGAAAAATAAGCACACAAATCAGACCATGTAATGCCACCAAAAACTACGTTGTTGAGCCATTTTATTAATAAATAAGAGGGTACAATGTGGTGCTAGAAAGAGTGCACCTGGGCTTGCATAAGGCAAGCTAGCATAGCCCAAGTGAAAGATATGAAGCCCCTCTCTGATCTGCTGCTGCTCTCTCCTGACTCTGCACTGAAATTGGCCATAAATACGCTGTTGGTTGCAAGGAACTGCTTCTACGACCTTCTCTGCTGCTCAGAAAATTCCGGGTAATTAATCCCGACCTCTCCACCAAATACGCAAAATAACCCACGAAGGATTTGGCCAATGGTTGACCCTTGAATTTCGGACCTTTTTTCCCTTAATGGCTCTGCTACGGGTAATTCGACCCACCTGTAAATCCTGCTGCAAAAGGCCTCCAAAATAGCTGCAATGTCCACTAAAACATTCCTCGGGCTCCTCAAGTTTTAGCCCCAACCTCACTTCACTCCTCAACCTCCGAGAGTGCCTCCTTCAAGAACTCTGCAATCCCTGCGCTGCTGTAGGTGAACCTCTCACCAAAATCGATCTCCCTACTACTGGTACGATTTGGAAATGGGTAGGACTCCCTCCTTGGGCTGACACTCAAAGTCCATTGAAGAAAGGGTTGAGATTTTCGCTCGGAAACACTCATGTGCTAACTAACACTTGTAGAATTGGCTTCAGCTGAAGCGTGCTATGTTAAAAGACAATTTTGCAAATGATGAATGAATGACCAAATGAGTGCATCTTGCTCTTTTTGTCAAAGAGCCTCCAAAATGCCCTTGTGGGCCCAACTTGACTTTCACCCACCAACTTTGCTCCAATGAGAGCGTGTTCCTCATGTGGGTTGTAATTCTCCATGAGATGGCCCCCACGCTCCACTAAGGCCACAATATTTCCCTCCAGCTCTAATGTTTGGGTTTGCTTTAAGCCAAAATTACATGTGGGGCCTCCAAACCCACATTTCCTAAGTGCAAATGTGAATTATAACAAAAATGGCCAAAATCGATATTTCACTTAGAAAAATGCTAAGTGGGAATATCACATGCGAGTGTAAGTCTATTCTCCAAATGAGGCTAAGGTCTTCTTTATATAGGCTTCACATAGGGTCAAATTGCTTCCTATAGGCCGACTAGCAGTTTCCTTTGGCCGACTTGAACTTTGAGCCATGACGAGGTCTTGGAGGTTTTTTTTACTTGATTATGACTTAATAATTTATTCTTTACAATATGTAACATGCCCAAATGGGTCATTCATGCATGAAAATGACTCAATGACTTTACAACAAACCTAGAAGCACTCAATGGGTGCTTTGACCTATAAATAAATTCTCTTGAGCATGAAACCCATGCCTCAAGACTTATAATAATAAATTTATTTTTATTAAATACATAAAATCATGATTACATCTGTCATTATGAAGACTGAACCTATTTACATATTTCAACACTCACAAGGCGAGGGCCAAACCCTTTAGCCACAATGAGGAAGGATTGCCAATGTCACCTCCACAATCTTCCTGCCACTGTTTAATGGAATTTCACCAATAGGGAGGCTTCCGTGTATTCACCTATAGGGGCATTCTAATTAGACAACGCAAGGTGATATGAATAGCCTAGGGAGGATAATTTAAACCAAAAATAGGCCCACTTCTTCCTTATAAAGGAATAAGTATCCTAACCCATTCTCTCAAAGATCTTGATTTTCCAAAAAGACTAAAATATTAGACATTTCTCGTGGCAACAAGAGGCCCAAGCATTAGCAATAGATAATAGATTTACTTGTCTTTTCTAGTTTTTAGTAGTTTTTATAACTATTACTCTTTCATATTTATTGTGATATTTTTGTAAACAATTGATGACAATTTAAGTTTGAAGTTTGAAGTTGGCAATTAAAACTTATTGGTAATGAATTATGAATATGATGCTTCGTGAAAGTTGAAGGTAGTTTCATTTCAATGCATTTTATAAAATTTCATTTCATGTTAGATATTCTTTGTTGTAATGGTTACATTTAGCTTACAAGTACAACTTTAATGATCAATGATAATAAATGTTGTATATTGAATTTTGAAAGCTTGAAACTTTAAGATTGGTGAATCATGAGACTCAATATGTTGTATGTCACTAACTTGTGGACGTGGTTGATGAAGATTATAACTTCTAGATGATTGATGTTATATGGTTCAATCTATGTTTTTATGTTTTTTATATCTAATTCATCATTCTACATGCTTTTGTTGACATATATGCATCAAAATATAAAAAATATATATATTATATAAAGATTCGCTCCCCAATTCACTCCCGAATCGGGAGCTTTTGAAAATGTCGCTCCCGCTCCCACTTCCCGTTTTTGTTATTGCTCTGAAGTATCCTTGCTTCAATCTCATCCAATAAGAGCACTAATTGAATTCAACCCTATTCCCTAGCCCTAGCAACTTGCGTTAAAGGACTTAGAAAAAAGAGAAGAAAACATAAAGGTTTTTATGATTTTTGACCAGCACAAGGATTCCCAGTGCCTTTTCCTACTTGGGTGATGGAGTCTTTAGGGCTAAAATTAAGAAAAAATGAATTTATGATTTGAGAAAGGGGGAAAACCCTAGTTTTCCCTTGATATGCCCTAACTATCTTTTCATGATGGGAGAAATTATATAGAAGAACGCTTTCTAGGAGGTCCATTATGGTATTCAAGGAAGATTAGTTTAACATGCAATCATCAAGCAAGATTTTTCATAAAAGATATGCATTTAGACATGGAAAAAAAAACCCTTGCATAAGTTTATTGTATGAAAAACATTACAAATCTACAATTACCCTTACAATTCTTCTAAGAAATAACATTCTTTCAATCCCAAAAAGACATCTTCAAGACACAAATCATTCTCCAATAGAAATAGTTCCAAAAATTTCACATCTCCACAAGTAGCGAATTACATCTAGCCTAAGTCGAACTCTCTAAAGGAGGCCGAAATCAACAAGTGATGATGATAAAACACAATGGAGTGATCCTCTTGTTATATGAGGTCACTCACTTTCATTCATTTGCTTAAAAGTCGTATAACAAGTTTAATTTTAAATGTACATGAAGAAAATGGGTTACAAGCCAACCCAATCGCTGAATACAATAAAATATGCTGTTAATAGCCTACACGTGTGGGTCGAAACTCCTCCTAGGAAAGAAGTCATGCCCTTTTTGGGCTAATAAAGCTCCAAACATGCATGATAAGGGCTAGAAACACCTCCTACGATCATAATCAACCATGGATTGAGGGTAAGCCCTCAAATCAAGCCTCAAAACATCTCCATGTGTGAAAAGATAGCTTTGGGTGTCTTTTGTTGTCTCTGTGGGAGCCATCAAGACAACGTGGTGCAATCTCTCTCAAGTGTTGGGGTTCCATGTGGTGGTACACGTCCTCCCTATTCATCATGTGGATGATCAACATTATCTAGACTTTAGATCAAGGCATGCCCATCAAACAATGTCAAGACGATCCTGGGGGCATGTTGGGTCTACTTGCACATCATCAAGAGTCTCCAACACTAAGCAAAGTGAGCTCAGTGTTTTAGCATTTGGGGGTGCTCTAAGGTTTCAATTAGTTGTTGGAATCATCAAAGTGCCCAATGCTCTATTGTCGAGGGGAAATGGTGCATATGCAAGGTCATCATTGCTCTCTGGAAGTATAGTGCAACTTGGGCATGATGTGGTGTAAGCATGGAGTGAGTGTTCCCATAAGGCCTCTTCTATTTTGTGCAGAACCAACTAGAAAAACCATCTCAAACTCAAGTGAAAACAATCACTCATTAGAGACAATGATCATGTGTGCATCATAGTGGACCATACTTAATTGTTAAGGGCATCGTAAGACTTCAAACCAGGATCACCTTAAAATATCTAACTAGACCAAGTCCCATAAAAGTGTTCCCTACCATGTTAGGGGCCGGTGGCCCGGTAGGTAATCAACCCTATTAGGCGCTTCCAACCCTAAAGGGGAGGTGACATTTCCGAGGTCAACCCTTCAATTCATAGTTGTTAGTGATAGTGGTGTCATTGGGGGGTTGACTTCATGGCTAGGTGCCATAGTCATGGGACCAACTGATGGAGGTCCATCATCATAAGTATATAGATGTATGGAGGGAGAAATCATGGAGGCATGAGTTACCCCTTTCATGAGCCTACTTTTTCCACCGCTCTACTGTACCTTTTACTTCCTTTTGATAATGCTTTGATGAGGAGCGTAACTTAGGTGTCCATGCTTTCTTTTAATGATATAGCATTGATTTACCTGTTAATGATGAGTTAGCTTTTCGCTTATCAAGGTTGGGACATGCATGGGTTCCTTTATTATGTGATGGAGCATCTGTTGCTCAAGAACAAAGGGATGACTATTGAGGGGGGTAGAGCTCATGCTAATATTTTGCCGATGTGCTAATTATTGTCCTGACCATCTTTTTCATTTTGATTTTGATTTTTCTTTCATTGTGGCCATTTTATGCTTTTACCTTTCTTTTAGCTACATCAACCTCTAGGAAAAGTTTTTTGGCCCTGGCTCAAGAATGTGGATATGAGGGTACCAATCCCATTGACTCAATGACAACAAATCCGAAGGATAGATGTGAAATCAGGGGAATGGTGAAGAGTGGTAAGTATGGAAACGTTATGGACATGCTACCTAAATCCAAGTTTCTCAAGTGATGCCCATCGTATGAACCTATGGTCTTAGAGGAGGTCCCATTGGATTAAGTTCAAAGGCTAACCTCACTAATAAGGTGAGAGAACAAGTTTATAGTCAAGATCGGTCAATCATCCAAAACACCGCTTTATCCGTGTCGGAATGCCTAAAACATTAAGTAAAAGTACTTGATTGCAAAATGGTTGAAGTACCTACCAAGTGGTACCCACCTTCATTCACGAGGAATGCTAGATGGTGAAAGGTGTATGACCTATGTAAATGGCAAAGGAATGTGGCATATTATCATAACTGAGCAATGTGTAGGGTTGCTGGCTGGTTGGCTGTCCAAGATAGGAGAAAATTTTTCTCCTATAGGGTTACCCACTTTTGATAGGTAACATCTGGCTCCATATCAGGGACATGTGATCACTGTAGAGCGCATGATCCATATGCTCGAACAAGGAGTTCGTGGGAACCCCAACAATCCTTGGGCTCAAGACCTATTATCTACACACTCAAATCAACTTGTTTGGTATCATGTGTACGAGGTGTTGATCGTCACCCTTGTATTTATATGATATATAAAACCATACGGAAAAGGTTAGCTAAATGCAATCTAACTAGAAAGCAAGAACATCAACATGAATAATGAATAATTAGGATTCACACACAAAAATGCTATGCAACTATCTATTCTAACCTATGCTAGCATACGCTACACCCACTGAGTCATATAACCAATGTAGCTAGCATATCATTAGATGAATATCATGCCTCTTACCCCTATGACTAGTCATGAGATAAAACCAGAAAGCATCACAATCATCTATATTATAATACTCAGATGTTGGATCATAAGGGTAGGAGGTGGGAAAATAAGCGAACCATGGATCAATCTTGCTACCATAAGAAGGGAAAAGGGGAAATCCATTTTTTTCCAATACTTGCTAATTCTTTCTTGTAGCTTGAATATGGAGTAATCAATGATCAATTTAAGTATCTCTCGCCCAATAGCTACCTCAAGCATACAACTCTCATTGATGTCCCTAGGGACATGCTGCGAGTAGCAGGAGGAGAAAGATGACTGGAGGATGAGATCTCGACAATCGAACTGCGTGTCACAACAATCAAATTCATAAGGGTCAACCAAATTTGGCTTATCACGTTCATAGTTTATGTCACTAGAATGCTTGACAACGAGAAGATCTAAAGATGGCTCAAACAAATTAATAATCATATATTTCTGATCATTATATGGGGTGCAAGACGAGGTAAAATCACCATAGGTCAAGAAAAACCATAGTCCTCTGCCTTTGAGTGAGGGAATTGGGTTTTCCTTCAAATCATGTCAATGGCTATCTTCAGAATGAACAACAAAAGAACATGCCCCTTTTTATTTGTTATGGTAGTCATAACACTGTCCTTCAAGGATAGTGGATGCGTCATCAAAATCTGGAAGAATGTAAAAGTCTCTTCTTTGGTCGTCGTCTTCAACGAGATCTTACAAACCTTCCATAGTGTCACATCTAGGGCCGCCTTGGTCAAACATGAAGAAAAGCCCCTTTTCAAAGTGACCAAAGGGTTGAGAATATTCTCCCATTCTCGCTCTATCATGGCTGCCATTATACATGACAAGATATGCCTTAAGGAAATCATTATAGTTTTGAATCTCAATAGACTCTGCTAGATGGGCATCATTTTCATTGCCAAGCTTTTTTTGGGCATCTATGAGATCTTTTCTAATAGATTGGAAATTATCATAATGAAACATGTGGAAGAGGCCCTTCCATTCGCTACCATATTTCCACCAATTTAATGGGTATAGGTTTGAATATTTATGGATATCCTCATCATGGAAAGCTTCGTATATTTGTTGTAGATTACTTGAATCCATATTAACAAAAATGGTTCAAAATCGAAAATAAGTGCAACGTTGATGATGGAGTGAGCTTCAAATGCCTTCATAGTGGTGCTTGCCTCTATGCAAGCATCAAGTCTTTAAATAATTCAAAAGAGACAAAGACTTTGTTCCTTCAATGGAGTCACTAGATCAGAAAATTTATCCTTGTCTATGGGATAATCTCAATCAAGGAAATGAAGCTTAGACTTCAGATTACGAGGAGGTTGACTCAACTTTTCCCTAGCAATGACACTAGAGATGTTGCCACAAAATCTAGCAAGCCTAGTTGCAACAATGAGGTGGATTTCCATTGTCACCTCAACAATCCTCCTCTTGCTCTTTAGTGGAATTACACCACACGGGAGGCTTATGAATCAAAGTCTAAGTAAAGGCACGTCTTCAATGGACAAGGGCACAATTCTTTATGTAAAGCGGAAACATGCCATATACAAAGCCTTGAAAGAGGCACTTGTGGCCTAGGGTTTATAGATATAGATAAACAAAAGGATGCATAGGCATACAAGAACCAAGAAAAGGTTTACAAATGACATAATCAACAAAAAGGAGAAGGCAACCCTTCAAATTAATCCCTAGCTAAGGTTAGAATTTTTTTCTAGGGCACAAATTGCTTAGGGGGATGACATCGGCCTTATTAGGGCAAATTCAACCAAGAAATAGCTAGATTTCGAGCGCCAAGGAGCCCTAATTGAATTTAGCCCTATGCTCTAGCCCTAGCACTTGCCTTAAAGGATTTAGAAAAATAGAGGAGAAGAAAACATAAAGGATTTTATGATTTTTGACCACCACAAGGATTCTCAATGCCTTTTCCTACTTGGGTGATGGAGTCTTGAGGGCCAAATTTGAGAGAAATTGAATTTATGCTTGGAGTAAGGGGGGAAACCCTTGTTTTCACTTGATAAACCCTAATTATCTTTATATGAGCGCAAAAACTAAAAATGGGAAAACTATTTAGGAGGTCCCCTATGGTGTTCAAGGAAGATTAATTTAACACGTAATAATCAAGCGATATTTTTCACAAAAGATATACATTTAGACATGGAATGACAAAAAGCCTAGCTTAAGTTTATCATATGAAAACTATTAAAAATATGCAATTACACTTACAATACTTCCAAGAAATAGTCTTCTTTCAATCCCATAAAAAACATCTCCAAAACACAAATCATTCTCCAATAGCAATAGCTCCAAAAAGATCACATCTCCACAAGTAGCGAATTACATCTAGGCTAAGTAGAACTCTCTAAAGGAGGTTGAAATCCACAAGTAATGAATCATAAAACACAATGGAGTGATCCTCTTTTTATATGAGGTCAATTATCTCCATTAATTTTCTTAAAAGCCCTATGACAAGCTTAATTTTGAGTGTACATGAAGAAAATGGGTTATAAGCCAACCCAATAGCTTAATACAATAAAATATGTTGCTAATAGCCAACATGTGAGTCGAAACTCCTCCCAAGCATGATGTCATGCCCTCTTAGGGTTAATAAAGCTCCAAAATTTCAAGCTAAGGGCTAGATGCATCTCCAACCATTAGAACCAACCATGTATTGAGGGTGCGCCCTCAAATCAGGCCTCAAAACATCTTTGTGTCTAAAGCCAACTCTAGGTGTCATGTGTCATCTCCATAGGGGCCGTCATGACAATGTGGTGCAATCTCTCTCAAGCATTGTGACTCCATGAGGTGGTACAAACCCTCCCTAATCATCCTAGGGATGATCATCATCATCTAGACTACGGATCAAGGCTAGTGTGGGGGCATGCTGGGTCCGCTCAGTACATCTTCAATAATCTCCAACACTAAACAAAGTGAGGTCAATTTTTTAGCGTTTGGGGGAGGTCTGAGGTGTCAGCTAGCTGTTGGAATCATCAAAGTGCCCAATGCTTTGTCGTGGAGGGGCAATTTTGCATACACATGGTCATCACTACTCTCTAGAAGTATAGTGCAACCAGGGCATCATTTGGAATAAGCATCGAGTGAGTGTTCTCACAAGGCCTTTGCTGTTCTATGAAGAACCATCTCATACTCAAGTGAAAGCAACAACTCATTAGAGATAATGACCATAAATGCATCATAGTGGACCGGTTGAAGGAGCTGAATGCACAGGTTAGAGTCTTAAGGGGATCTCTACAGTGTGAAGCCCCAAAAAACTGGATGCGATTCTCATCCCAAACAGTGTGAAGCAGAATTGGGGCCTCATGCCAGAGAGATCCTCTTAAGACTGTAAGCGGTGGATTCAACCCGGTCAATAGGACCATACTTAATTGTTAAGGGTATAGCAAGACTGCAAATCATGATCACCTTCAAATATCTAACTTGACCAAGTCTTGTAAAAGTGTTGCCTACCTTGTAAGATGCTGCTAGGTAATTAATCCTCTTAGGGTTTTCCAGTCCCTAAGGGGAGGTGACATGTCTGAGGTCAATCCTTCAATTCATAGGTGTTAGTGACAATGGTGGCAATGGAGGGAAAAGTCTTCATGGCTATGTTCAATGGTCATGGGACCAACTGATGGAGGTCCATCATCTTGATTGTATAAATGTATAGAGGGAGCAATCGTGAAGGCATGAGCCCCTTTCCTTGGCCTACTTTTTCCACCCATTTGGTACCTTTTACATCTTTTTCATAATGCTTTGATGAGGAGCATAACTTATGTGTCCAAGCTTGATTTTATTGATATAGAATTGATTTACCCCTTAATGATGAGTCAAATTCTCACTCAACAGGGTTGGGACAGGCAAGGGTTTCTTTATTGGAGCATCTTGTGCTCGAGAACCAGGTGATGGCTAATGAGGGGGGTAGAGCTCATGCTAGGCTTTTGCGCACATGCTAATTATTGTCCTAGCCATATTTTGTATTTTGATTTTTCTTTTTCTTTCATTGTGGCCATTTCATGCTTTACCTTTCTTTTAGCTACATCAACCTTCAAGGGAAAGTTTTCTAGCCTTGACTCAAGGATGTGGATATGAGGGTGCCAATCCCAATGAACCAATGACAACAAACCCAAAGTATGGATGTGAAATTACGGGAATGGTGAAGAGTAGTAAGTATGGAAAGGTTATGGAAACTCTACTTCAATCCAAGGTTCCCAACTAGTGCCCCTCCTGTGACCCTAAAGTGTCAGGAGGTCCCGCTAAACTAACGATAAAGACTAACCCCCCTGGAAAGGTGAGAGAACAATTTTACAGTCAAGATCGGTAAGTCATCCAGATCATCTTTTTATCCATGTTAAAAAGGCCAAAAATTCAAGAAAAAACACTTGATTGCAAAATGGTTAAAGTATCTGCCGAGTGGTGACCCACCTTCATTCAAGAGGAATGTCAAATGGTGAGAGGTGTATGACACATGAAAATGGGGGAGGAATGTTGCATATCATCATAACTGAGCAATGTGTAGGGTTGTTGGTTGGTTGGTTGTCCAAGATAGGAGAAAAGTTTTCTTTTGTGGGGTTACCCACTATTGCTGGGTAACATACACAAAGGAGTTTGGAAATGATGACATCAACTCTACTTAGAGAGGTTTTTCCACAATTAATGCTAGATTTTGTGTTTGAAAGGTTTTGGAGGTAAGCCTTGGAATTTCATCAAAAAGCATCCAGTCAAACTTTCCCTATTGTAAAATCGGCCCTAAAAAGCCTCAGTGGCTTGCCTTAAAAATCCTGAGAGAGAAAAAAAGGAAAATATTTATGTTTTAAATTTTTTTTTTAATCAACACAACCTAGGCTAGTGTCTAATCCTACTTGGGAAAATGGAGTCTTAGGGCATTTTTTCAAGGAATATGAAAAATGATTTGTAATATCCCCAATTTTTAAATTCATGTGAGGAGGTCAGTGGAGATCCTTGGGATGGTGCTAAGCATAGCAAAATTTTGAAATTCAGGTATGGGAGGCAATTTTGATATGGGAGGCATGAGGACTTAGGAGAATAAGAGAAATTTCAGCCTTGGTGGATTGTGGGGGCCACAAGGAGGCAATTTGACCCTTGGCGATAATTTGCACTTGTGAAGGAAGAGAGAGAAAGAAAAGGTGTGCAAGTTAGTGGAAAATGGGGTCCACCAAGAGAGAGAGGACCAACTTCTATAAATAAGGCAAGGAGGCCTCCATTTAGGATCTTTTGAAAATATAACTTTTGAACACAAGTTTTCTTGAGCTGTTTAGTCAAGTAAATCAATGTTGTTTAGCATAAGGAATTCCCAAGCAGGAATTCCACCTCTACCTTTGGTGAAATTCGAGTGTCACCCTAGGAGAGTATTTTAGAACTTAGTTGGGAGAGATTTGTTGGAGTTCGTGGGACACATCAGCTCTTGCTTCAACTAGTTCAAACTACTAGGAGGACGCAGGGGCAAAATACGTACCACTGAGTTGAGGGAGATTCAAGGGAAATTATGGCCAACACATTAGGAGAAATTTCATTGACGGTGGACCAACATTTCTAGAGAATTTCGGGTCTAGAAGTTATTGCTCCTGAGAGAGCCAAAGTCACCATTTTAGGCCCTATGAAAAAGCGTTACTGGGCGAAATTTGTGGGGCTGGATTCCTTTTATTTGTGCCGAGTTTTGGAAGGAATTTCACTCACATCTTCTGGAGGAAATTTGCAGTGAAATCCTACAACTAATTGAGAAGGAATTTGTGACATATTCAACAGTTTGAATTCCGGGGGACACAAAAAATGTCAAGGAGGGCATAGCACCAAATTTGGGTAATTCTGGGAGGTCGGAATTAGCTCAAATAATTTATGGTTTTTGCTGGACTAGCCTCAAGGAGTCTGCTCCTAATTTTGTAGAATTTTTGAAGGAGTGTTGGTGCCCCAAACTAGAAGAATTATTTGGTAGTTAGTTGGGAGGAGTGAACTTAAATTTTGGGTCCCAGGTGGCCAGTAAAAGTTTCCCAAACCCTTCCTGAGTTTTTCTGGGTTTGTGGTGGAGAGCACAACAATAATTTGGACCCAGCCCAGGTTCGAGGATGGAATATAGCAACCAATGATGCTCCTATACTGGACAAGGTGAGGGTGAAGGATCAAACAAAAGGTTTACTTCAAAAGGTCAAATTGATCCTGCCAAGTGCGAGCCCTGGGAAACACAGGGAAAAACTTGGTCGTAGAGCAAGGGCTTGAGGTACGGGGAGATTCCATCGTTAGAATTGACCCAAATTCGGAGAAGAGCAAGGAGACCCACCAGCGCAGTTGCCTTTAGGATATTGAAGTTTTCCTGTGGCTAGATTCCCAGGAATTTGGTGTCCTAGGCAACCTAATGGGGCTAGACCTAGGAAAAATGGGAAAAAGTCAAAAATAGGGGAAATTGACCACCCTTTTGTGAGGGACCAGTGTCTACTTCACTTGGGGATATGGAGTCAAGGATGATAATGAGTAAGAATTCAGTGTCTCGCTCAAGGAAGCCCATAAAGTCAGCTTTGTCCAATGTTAAGGGAAAAATAAGAAAAGTGACCTTCAAGCATACGATCAATACAGATGTGTGAGGGACCACATGGCTGGCTTGGGTGGCGAAGAAATGGCACAACGAGCTAAAAGAAGGGTGCAAGGGGTTGTTGGTTGCCGACTGAGGTCCATCATGGAGAAACATTTCTCTGAGGGATATCACCCACGAAGTGGTGGGTAATAGGCTTTACTATGTTGACAATTTTGGTCATGATGTTGATGCTTAAAGATGGCTTACCAATCTGACTCTTCTTTGATAACTCTTTAGTTTGAGAATAACCTTGTACCGATTGTACAATTATGAATACCTCCCTAGTTAAGAGGGAGTGTTGGAAAATGTAACTAGTTTTGGTCTTCATAATTTTCAATGTCCTCAAGTCATTATGTATATTTTATGTTAGAAGAAAAAGAAGAAAGAAAAATACTATTCTAAGCATGGGTTTCCTGCTCCATTTTGATGGTATTCTAGGTCAACCATGTTTTTCATGCTTCAAGGGTTTGTCATGTCAAAAAAATATTTTTCTTAAGTTAAGAGAGTCCTTGTCAATTGTATAAAACCATTTTGGGCAATTTGTAACATGTAAAAGATATTGATTTTGAGTTTAGAAAGTCTTATGAGCCTCCAAGCACAAGTCGGCCTTGGAAGTGACATGTTGACCTAAAGAAGGGTATTTGACCTCTTGAAAAGCCTATAAATAGAAGCAAAATCAACCTCATTTAGACACCAATTTGATCTCTCAAGAAGAAGTTCAATCTGAAGTTGGGAACATCAAGCAAGCTAGAGCGAAGGTCAAGGAAGCAAGGAGAAATCAAGAAGAAGAAGAAAAATATGTTTTGGGCCATTTTTCTCTCACACATGCGAAGAATCTAGGGTTTGTGCAACTAATATGGGGCCAAAAATTGCAGGTCGAAGTTGGAGGGTCGAAGCTAGGGGGCGAAGTTGAAGCTAGAAGCTGGTTGAAGTAAAATTGATCTTTGTTTATATGGTTAATCTCTGACCTAATTGGAAGGGCTTCTTGGAGGGCTGACTTGGTGCTTGGAGGACTTGGTCTAGGGTTTTGGTTCTTGGTTTGCTCATTTGAAGCAGATTCTATAAGAAGAGGAGATTCTTTCTGGGTTTTCCACTTGGAGGGGTTTTTCCCTGGCTTGGAGCCTATATCTTGTGTCCATTGTCTTTATTGTTTTTTCTCTTGATAATTGTTTGATGAAAAGATCTAATAAAGAAACATAAACAAGATAACTAAAGTTCACAAGCAATTATTAAGGTTAAGGAGAATTTGAATTAATCACTGCCATATTGAATTCTCCAACAAAGCCCCCTTGGTTGTCTTTAAATTGGGTATTCACAGTGGCCTGTATTGAGATGGATATTCATAAACACATTCACATCTATATTTCTTCATTCTTTTGTATTCCCCATGTTTAGTGTTGAAGATTCTATAATCCTCATATGTGGCTACAATGGACCCTTATTAATTAGTAATGCATCTATATTTCTTCATTCTTTTGTATTCCCCACGTTTAGTGTTGAGTGGGGGGGGTGTGTTGGGAATTCTATAATCCTCGTATATGGCTACAATGGACCCTTATTAATTATCAATGTATGTATCTAAGGCCGAGTTATAATATTTTATTGTAACACTACGTTTTGGTTAAGCTTGACCTAGTCATCTTGTTATATGGGACATTACCCTCTTTAGAGCATGCTCTACCTCTTGAGTTGTGTATATGCTATAAATACACAGTCAGGCATCATTTATATTATTATATTGTAAACCATCTTGATCATTCTTTAGCTTATGAGCCTTGTTCTTTATCAAAGTGATTTGTTCCTAAGGGCTTTGCCATTTTCTATGGTTCATGACTTGATTTCTCTGTTGTGCTTGGTAATTCTATCTCTAACACACTTATAATTAGCATTAGTGCTATTGTTTTGTAGTTATATTATCTATCATTGTAGATTCCTCTCCAACACACTTTTACTAGGGCATCTTTTCTCTCTGAGTTTGTTGCCATAGTACTGTTATTTCTTCCTTTATTGTGGGTTTTAGGGTTTGTTGGTGTTTCCATTCAATCTTTCTCTCTTATAGATTTTAATATGCTCGATACAAACAATCTCCAAAAACATAGAATCCCTAGCAAGATGGGAGCTCATGCAAAATGCCTCTTAGAATATTAGGGTAGTCGGAACCCAAAAAGACTTACCATAAGTCTGAGCTTAAGCTTAGAACACCGAAATTCAAAGGAAAACAGTCATTGAGCTAGAAAAAGTTGAGCTTCATCATCAAATGCACAAAAGTTCGCAATAAATGAGATCACCCTTATACTACTGAGAAAAACCAACTAAAAATGATATTTACATATGCATAGATCAAAATTACAAAAATCTACGACAACAACCCTCAAATAGACTTAATTTTATAGAACCCTAATGGTTAGTTACATGCAAAATCCAAGTTTTCCTTCTTTATATGAGGTAGTCTATCTAAAACAGTGTTGATAATATCGCCGATAAAATATCGTGATATTTCCTTGCTTGAAAATATCGCGCTACGATCTCAAATATCGTCGGGCAGGCTGGGCCGAGGCTAGAAAAGTGATTTTTGTCATTTTATTTGCTCATTTTGGTTTCTTAGTCTTGGAGAAGGAAAGGGAAGAGCTTTGTGGTGGTTTTCAAGGGAGGGAGTGAGGATCAAACTACCATTATCACGACCAACTAAAAATTTTTTGTGGATAAAAGATTGAAGATCAATGAGACAAACTTCATTTCTTCCATTAACAGGCATGTTCTTAAAAACCCCCATGTTAACGATTTTTTTCATAGATTTAGGGTTATGCGTGCTTGCCTCTTTGCCTACCAACATTTTGCTTCTTTGTTTTTTTTTTTGCTATGATATTCATGCCCATGAGCCAATGCAAGGGTTTTCTTCGTCTTTGGACAACAAGCTTCATTTTTTCTGTAACTTTCTTATGCACCCTCTTATTTCCATTTTTCATTCAGATTGCAAATAATGTAGTAAAAAAATATTTTTTTAAAATGAGGTGGTTATTACTTATTATTTTGTGTGTATGGGTGTTTAATGTCAATTTTTTGTTTTTTGGTGCCATAGGTTTGAATTAGTTCACTACAAATATGCCAAAAGCCTTGGACCCATTTTGAGAGTATGGGGAGCTTGATGGTGGGACAAATTGGACATATCTATCATGCAAATTGTGTAGGACTAAGTTGACAGTAGGGGTTACATGATTGAAATACCATCTTGCTAGACTCCCTCAATAGGATGTTGGGATTTGTACAGTTTCTAGTGCGGAGCTTATACAAAAATCTCTTGAAGCAATTGATGAACAAGATAGAAAGAAGGAAGAGGCAAAATGAAACAAGGTTGAACATGCAAGTAGATCTTTCAGGATAGCTTCTTCTAATTTTTGAGGTTGAGGGTAGTGGGAGGGGCTCCACAGCATCACCTGCTAGTGCTAATGTTACTGGGAGTGGGAGGTCATCAATTTTTGTTCCACGAACATGACATGGAGCACAACCTTCCATAAAATCAGTTGTTAAAAAAAGGAGAAGCAAGAAGCAAATATAGTTATGGGGAGGTGTCTTTTCTGGAGTGACTAACCTCTTAGCTTCACCAAAACAAATCCATTTTGGCAGCCAATGTTTGATGCTATTGCTATTGTGGTCCCAACGTACAAAAGTGTTACATATGAAGAGTTGCGGGGCCCAATCCTTGCAGAAAAGAAAGACATCAACTTTAGATTAGCGGAGTTGAAACAAACATGGGAAGTGTTAAGATGCACAATGATCTCTAATGGTTGGACAGATAGGAAGGGTAGGACCTTTCTTGGTACATTGTCCTAAAGGTACCATGTTTAGTAAAATAGTGGATGCATCAACACATAAAAGATGCAACAATGATATGCGAGTTGTTAGATGGGTTCATCCGAGAGATTGGTGTCCATAATGTAGTGCAAGTCATAACAAGTAATGCAACGAATTATGTGTCTATTGACAAGATGCTTATGGAGAGGTACCACACATTGTTGTGGACTCCATGTGCAACACATTGTATCGATTTGTTGCTTGAGGATATGGGGAAACTCTTCTTCATCAAGGAGGTGATTGATATGGCTAGGAGTGTTCACAAGTTTATATATAACCATGCTTTTGTTCTTAGCCTCATGAGGAGATGCACTAGAAACAAGGAGTTGCGACGTCCTGCAATCACACGTTTTGCCACCAACTTTATTACTCTTCAGCCTTTGCTTCAATTCTAGTTTGAATTGACGCAAATGTTTGTTTCTGATAAGTGGCGTGATTGTAGATAAAACAGGGGACAAGACAGGAGAGCCATTGCAAAAATGGTGTACATTGACACATTTTGGGAGGGAGTAGAAGAAGTGTGCTCAGTTAGTGAACCTATAGTAAAGGTTCTGAGATTGGTAGATGGGGACAAGCCTGCAATGGCTTATCTGTATGAGGCCATGGATAGGGCTAAGGAGGCCATTCGTTCTTGTTACGCAGACAATGGTTTTGCTGGGCTTGGTAGACATATGATGTTATGGGATGTGATTGATAGTAGGTGGATAGAGATGCTTCATCGACCCATTCATGTAGCAACACTCTTCCTCAACCCCGAATTTTCATACAAATGTGCTTTTGATTTTGATGGCCAGGTGATGGAAGGGCTCCATTCCTGTATTCAGAGGATGGTACCTGATCCTGAGCTTCGAAGTAAAATCAATCACACGATATAGTTTTATCGAGATTGTGTTGGCCTATTTGGCTTTGATGATGCTATTATGGGAAGGACCCTCTTCATGCCATGTAAATGACAAGTCATGACCCATTAGAATTTACTTATTTAGAATTCTAGATTTTTAAAATTTGTAACTTTTATTTGAAAGTTTAATTATGTTTTAAGTTTTTGACCTTTTTATTTCTTTATTTTGTTGTAGATATTTGGCGGCGAAGCTATGGTGCAAGGGCACCAAATTTGCAGAATTTGGCCATAAGAATCCCGAGTCAAACATGTAGCTCTTTAGGGTGTGAGCGCAATTGGACTGTATTTGAGAAAATACACTAAAAAAAGCGCAACAAGTATAACTTTGAGCTTCAACCTTCAGTTGAGCAATTACATTTATTGTAATTATGACCCTCAAATGTCAAGAATCAAGACTCATTCATTTTTTTAACACTCTTATAGGTTGGAGTTCTTATGCCTCAATGATTTAGTGTTTGTGCATTACAATATCCGAATTTGAGTGAAGAAAATAGAAACACCAATGGATCCAGATGCCATTTCCTTAGAAAATATTGAAGTATTGTCTCAGTAGAGGGTGGAGTCTGAGGTGCCCATCTTGGAGGAGTCACTTGCATGGTTAGAGCCAGAGGAACCATTAGAACAGGGGCAACAAGAGGAGTACTCGAGGGAGGAGCAACACGAGGAGGAGAAGGGGGAAGAGGAGGAGACTATGGGAGCATCAGCGTCAGCACCATCTTCTATAGATATAGGAAAGCATGGTTGTACTATTCCTAAAGGAAATATACAATGATAAACGAAGCATGCATATCATAAATACTCACAAAAATTGCACACAGATCAGACACCACAAATTAAGCCAAAAACTGTACTGCTTTAAGCCATTTTATTATAAAATCATGGGGTTACAATCTGGTGTTTGGAAAGTGTGCACCTGGGCTTGCTCAAGCCAAGCTAGCAAAGCCCAAGTGATGAAAGCAAATCCCCAACTACTACTGGCTGATCTCTTTTTGGCTTTGCGCTGTTTTACCCACTAAACTGCATTGCTGGCTACATGAAATAACTGCTAGGGCCTCCTTCGGTGCTTAAAAAATTCCAGGAAATTAACCCCGAGCTCTCCTCCAAAAACCCACAAAAACCCACAATGGAATTGGCCAAGGTTGACGTTGAAATTTCGGCCCAATTTCCCTTAGCTCCTCCAGCTACTGGGTATTTCGACCCACCTATAAATGTTGGTACCAAAGGTCCCCAAAATGGCTGATAAATTCAGCAAAAGTCCCTTTTGAACTTCCCTCATAAGCTCAGCCTCAAATTCCTTCTCCTCCTTGTGTCCCACGTGTGGCACGAAGTAGGACTGCGTAGGCCCATGCAGTCTCTGCTGAGGCTACTCCAAAATCATGCTGAAATGCCCCCGGATTGATCTAAAACTAATGGATACTTCCTCCTAGGGCTTGCACTCATGGTCCACCGAAGCAAGGGTGAGATTCTCGCCTGCAAATCTCATGTGCTCAACAACACATGCAGACTTGGCCTCCAGCTCAAGTGTGCTAGTCAAGGTGAGAGTTCGAATGATCCAAGATGCCCAAAATGAGTACCTCCTATTTTGTCATTGTGCCTCCCATTTTCCCATGTGGGGTCCAACCACTGAATTCCTCCTCCTTTCCCTCTAAGAAATGTGTATTTCCAAGAGGGTGAGTTGTATTTCCTCCTTGGGTTGGCCCCCACCATCCACTAAACATTTGATCTTCCCTTTTCTCCTAAGTTTGGCCCTTGCCTTCACTCCAAAAACTCAAGTGGGGTCCCGCAACCAACTTTTCCTAAGTGTAATTGCAAAATATGACAAAATTGGCAAAAGTGATATTTCCCCTTAGCAATATTGCTAAGTGGGAATATTACCGTCTCCGCCAAAATGTTGCTTGTCCTCGAGCAAATGCAATGATGGATGTTGGAGTATCTGCTTTCCCTCCAAAGTGGCATCCTTGTTCGGCAGATTCCTCCATCTGATCAAAATCTCCTTGATGACCCTGTTCTACAATTGTCTCTCACAAGTGTCCAAAATGGCCTTGGGCTCTAGAACTAGATGCCCTTCATCATCCATGGGTGGTAACTCTGTAGCTGCTGTCACCTGCTGCTCCAGTGCCTTTTTCAAGCAAGACGCTAGGAAAATATTGTGAACTCGACTTCCCGGCGGTAGCTCCAGCTCATACGCTACCTCCCCAACCCTCCCGGTGACTCTATAGTCTATACGGCCCTAAAATGAGGGGATTGAGCTTCTCGGCCCCCTTCTGTTTGAGCATGGACTGCTTGTACAGCTGCAGTCTCAGGAAGACCAAATTCCCAACCTCAAACTGCCTTTCAACTCGGCCTCTGTCAGCATAGAGCTTTTGCTGGTTCTACGTAGTCTACAAGTTATCTTTGAGAGCCCACAAAATGTCTTGGCTCTCCTGAATGCAATCCTTGGCCCGTGGGGCCTTACTGTCTCCAAACATCACATCAACAAAAGATAATGCATCATAACCGTATGGGGACATACCTATGGACATGTGGTACGTTGTGTTGTAGCAATACTCGCCCAGATGCAAGCAACATATCCAGGCACGTTGTTGGCCTGTCACATAGTTGCGAAGATAACCCTCCAATCACTTGTTTATGATATTCGTCTACCCATTAGTCTGGGGGTGGTAATTAGTACTCGGGGTGAGCTCCGTACCCACCAACCGGAACAATTCCTGCCAAAATCCCCCCATGAACCTGTTGTCCCGATCACTGACAATGGTCTTTGGGAGACCATGAAGTCGAAACACCTTCTTGAAGAACAACTCAACCACCTGTGAGGCCGAGGACCGTGCTGAAATAGTGAAGAAGTGGGAAAATTTTGTCAGCCTATCCACCACCACGTATATGCAGTCCTTGCCTTGGACTGTAGGCCACTCGCTGATAAAATCCATCGAGATGCTCTCCCATTTCCCCTTGAGGATAGGAAGAGGTTGTAGCAATCCAGCAGCGTGTGTTTGTTCACCCTTGTTACTTTGGCACGTATCACACTCCTAGACATGCCTCAGAACATCATCCTTAAGGCCCCTCGATGCAAAGCACTCCCTGATGGTCCTGTACGTTTTGGTGAACCCCTGATACCGTGCTAATGGTGAGTCATGGGAAACCTGCATAATCTTCTCCCTCAAATGGGAGTTGGTTACTAAACAGATTTGGTCTTGATAATAAATCACCTCATTCATCACCCTGTACCGATCATCAGTCACTGCACGATCAAGGACCTCACATGCAAATCGGTCCTTGGAATAATCCACTAGCAACTGCGCCCTCCAATCTGGTGCAATGCTCTTCAATGAAATGGTGGTCGACCTCCTGGACAACACATCAACTACCACATTGTGCGTACCCTTGACATACTCAATGTCAAAGTCATATGCCTGAAACTTGCTCACCCACTTCTGTTGCCTCTCCTGTAGCTGCTTCTGCTCCAAAAAGAATCTGAGGCTATTGTGGTTTGTCTTCACCCGAAACCTGATACCCACTAAGTACTGTCTAAACTTATTAGCTAGCTCATGCATGATGGCTAGCATCTCTTTGTCATATATAGAGTTTAGCCACTCGTGGGGAAGTTTCGACTCTCAAAAGCTATCGAGTGCCCCCCTGCATTAGGACTGCTCCTATACCCTCCCCCGATGCACCACACTCAAGTACAAAGGGTTGTGCGAAATCTGGAAGTGCCAACACTAGGCAACTGCTCATAACTTGTTTAAGGCGCTCAAAGGCCTCTTGTGCCCCATTTGTCCACTCAAATGCCCCCTTCTTGGTCAAATTGGTGAGGGGAGCTTCCAACTGAGAGAAGCCCTTCACGAACTTCCTGTAGTAAGTCCATATACCCACGAAACCCTACAACTCTATCACATTTTGGGGTACTGGCCAGTCCCAGATGGACCTGATCTTCCCCTCATGCACTCTCACATCATCCTCCCTAATAATGTGCCCCAGATAGAGCGTCTTTGTCAATTTGAACTCACACTTGGACAACTTGGTGTAAAACTGTTGCTCCTGTAGAATGCACAAAACCACCTCCAAGTGCTACAAGCGCTCTTCCTAGGTCTTGTTGTAAATCAAGATATCATTGAAAAACACCAATACAAATTTCAACAACTTCCCATGAAATATGTGGTTCATGCAGGATTAGAAAGTGGCTGGTGCATTGGTTAGCCCGAAAGGCATAACCAGGAACTCGAAGTGCCCATAGTGACACTTAAAAGGTGCCTTGGGGATATCCTGGTCCCTCACTCTGATCTGATGGTACCCCGAACGCCAGTCTATCTTGGAGATGAACTTGGCCCCTCTCAGCTCATCCATCATCTCATCTATGCGTAGGATGGGGTAGCAGTTCTTCAGGGTCTTCTTGTCGAGGACACGATAATCTATGCACATGCATAGTGTCCTGTCCTTCTTCACAAGGACAATTGATGAAGCAAAAGCGCTAGAGCTAGGCCTAATATGTTCAAGTGCCAACAACTCATGAATGGACCTCTCAATCTCATCATGCCTTGGGATGCTGGTACGGGGTGGTAATCACAGCTTGAACCCCCGGTTCTAGCTCAATCATGTTCTCAAACCCCCAGTCAGGTGGCTGCCCTGGTGGTATGTCTCCAAGCACTACTAGATACCTGTCTAAGATGGCTTGTATGTCAGGATGTGGTGGCCTGGGATGACCCCCAGCCTAAAAAATCCTCAACTCCACCGCCCACTCAATGTCCCTATGACTCAAATCGACCTCCATCCCGTGGGCCGAAACAGTCTGCGAAGGGTAAGCATGCATACCCCGAAGCACAACTAATTTTCCATCCAGCCTTGTAAAATCCATCTCCATCTTCTTCCAATCCGTAGTGACTCGACCAAGCGAATTGAGCCATTGGACACCCATCACCACGTTGGTGTCCGACACATCCACCATGAAGAAATGATCCGTCACTGAATAGTTCCCCATGGTCACTGTCAAAGTGAGAACATAACGTGTGCAGTGCATGGTTCTGTCTCCCGGTACAAGAATTGATAAAACCTCAAACTCCTTAGTTGTGATGCCCCTCATCTGAATCATCTGGGCATCAATGAAGTTGTGGGTGGCTCCACTGTCCACCAAAACTGAGAAATGTTGCCTATGCCCGGTGCCCCTAATCCTCAATGTCAAAAACTTGGGTACACCACGTAAAGATGCAAGGACCCCTCCTGCTGGTACGAAAGGAGCTCCCCCTGGTGGTGGTGGTCCCCTCTCCACACGTGCCTTGCTGTCATCTCCACCTACTTCCAACTCTACATCGTCCTCCTGGTCACTGTCAGAAAAGACCTCAATGTAATGGGCCTTTCTCGCTATGCATCTATGCCCTGGTGCCCAAGGCTCCTGATAGGTGAAGCATAGCTTCTTCCTTCGGAGATCTCTCCTGGTCTCCTCATCCAACTGGCCACGCCCCTGATTGACCCTCAGTGGTGGGCCCTAGTGTCTCTCCGCTTCTTCTGGAACCCTTGTTTGGGTGGTATCAGTGCTGTAGGTGTAGGTAGAGCATCCTGCAAGTCCCATGCTCTCCCAAATGCATCTTTTGCAAGGTGGTGGGTATGTTGGACCACACCAATCCCCTTAGTGGCTCTGTTAGCGCCTCTACAAACATGAAAACCCTCCTGGCGTTTGAAAGATCAGGCACCATCACTGACAGTCACAAAAACTCGGAGATGTGGGCCTCAACACTCCCCATCTGCTGAAGCTGTGTCAACTCCCCAGAGTGCTCCTCCATGTCTCTCGTCTCAAAATGCTCCAATTCCCTCCTAGTGAAATCTTCATAGGCTGTCACTCCGGCATGCCCTATCGAGGTTAGCCCATGGAACCACCAGGCTTCCCCCAAATGCAATGGCACGACCTGCCCCCCCCCCCCCCCCCCTGTCATCTGATTGAGTTGGAAGTAGACATCCAACTTCTCAACCCATGCTCTCGCTGAGCTCTTGGACAAGCCATCAAAAGTCGGGACAAACAACCTCCCCAAGGTGCGATGTGGATCAGTATCATGTGTGTAGCCTCCTCCACCCTGTCCCTTGCTTCTATTGTTACCCTTCAACTGGCAGAAGTCCCTAAAGGTAATAACCTCTCTAAAGTCAGGCCCATAAGATTGATACTCCACAAAATAGTCCCCCATGGGCATCTCCTCTTGCCCTTGCGACCCTCCAACGTTAGATGCCAAAAACGTGAGGATAGTGGATTTGGGTGGTGTACTAGGAATGAGGGGTATGTTGGGGCCATTAGCTACGTGGTGCTGCGAAGTGCTAGAGCCCTCTCCCAAATGGAACTCCCCCTGAATTCCTTTGCCCTTGTTGTTGCTGCAAGTTTGTTGTCTCGACTCCTCAATACCCTTAGACAAATCCGGAATGGCCTTCAGAAGGTGTTGGGAAAACTACTCTTTACTTCTTTTGTCCCCCTCATTATCCCCCATGTTTTTCCTCTTAACCTTCGGTTCAACTGACACTAGATTTGGGGTAATTTCCAAATGCCTTTCTCTGCTCTTGTGCCTCTGCCTCCAGTAAGTCACTTTCTACTGGTCTTCTGGGTCATAGACTGATACTTGTTCCCATAGGCTGAGCCAAGACTATGAGCTTTGATACCACTGTAATATTCCTAAAGGAAATATACAATGATAAACAAAGCATACATAGCATAACTGCACACAAAAATTGCACATAGATCAGACACCACGAATTGAGCCAAAAACTGCGCTACCCTAAGCCATTTTATTATAAAATCACGGGGTTACAATCTGGTGTTTGGAAAGTGTGCACCTAGGCTTGCTCAAGGCAGGCTATCAAAGCCCAAGTGATGAAAGCAAATCCCCAACTGTTGTTGGATGATCTCTCTTTGGCTTTGCGCTGCTTTACCCAGTAAACTGCATTGTTGGCTGCACGAAAATTGAAATAGCTTCTAGGGCCTCCTCCAGTGCTCAGAAAATTCCGGGAAATTAATTCTAGGCTCTCCTCCAATAACCCACAAAAACCCAAGAAGGAATTGGCTAAGTGTTGACCTTGGAATTTTCGGCGCAATTTCCCTTAGCTCCTCCAACTGTTGGGTATTTCGACCCACCTGTAAATGCTGCTACCAAAGGCCCCCAAAATGGCTGAGAAATTCAACAAATCTCCCTTCCGGACTTCCCTCACAAGCTCAACCCCAAATTCCTCCTCCTCCTTGTGTCCCACGTGTGGCACAAAGTAGGACTGCGCAGTCTCTGCTGAGGCTTCTCCAAAATCACGCTGAAATGCCCCCGGATCGATCTGAAATTGATGGTTACTCCCTCCTAGGGCTGACACTCGTTGTCCACCGAAGCAAGGGTGAGATTCTCGCTTGAAAATCTTTTGTGCTCAACAACACATGTAGACTTGGTCTCCAACTCAAGCATGCTAGTCAAGGTGAGATTTCGAATGATCCAAGATGCCCAAAATGAGTGCCTCCTATTTTTTCATTATGCCTCCCATTTTCCCATGTGGGGCCCAACAATCGAATTTCTCCTCCTTTCCCTCCAAGAAATGCGTATTTCCAAGAGAGTGGGCCATATTTCCTCCTTGGGGTAGCCCTCACTATCCACTAAACATTTGATCTTCCCTTTTCTCCTAAGTTGGGCCCTTGCCTTTGCTCCAAAATCTCAAGTGGGGTTCCGCAACCCACTTTTCCTAAGTGTTATTGCAAAATATGACAAAGTTGGCAAAATTGAAATTTCCCCTTAGCAATATTGTTAAGTGGGAATATCACAACAGCTCCATACCCAACAATCATTATTTGACATTAGGTGCAGGGGTAGGGCCTTCTACTGCTAGGGGTAGGTCTGGCAAACAACCCGTCATGTTTTCTCGTAAAAAGGGGAGAGGGCACTGATGCAGGAGCATCGAGCTTAATTTTCATTATTTATTTGTGTGATTTAGTGAGTGATGTTTTTTCAATTATTTTATAAATTATGCACATTTTTATTTAAATTAAGAGGAAAAAATCCAAGTGTGAGATTTATTGTAAATGTTCTCTTAATTAATTGAGAATATGAGTGGAGTTGGATTGGATAGATGCTTAGAGATTAGGAATTCTTTAAATGGAACTTGGTTGAGTCAAAGAAGGGATAAAGATATTTTAGGATTTGGTTGAGATATTTGTGGAGGAAATCATGGATTCAAATTAATCCATAATTATGTATAAATGTGAAGCTTTGTGTGAGGATAGAGAGACACAGAGAATGGAAAAGGACAAAGAGTGATATAGAGAGAAATGGTGTGAGAGTTCATGTAAAGGGCAAGAGTCGAGAGACCCACAAATGTAATATTCGGGAAAAATGGTTTGCATCTGAAATTTCTTGTGTTATTATATCCCAGTGTTTTGTTTGTGTAGGTTCTCTCTTCTTTATATATATTTTAAGTTGAATTGATTGTGGTTTTAATGAATATTTTGATGCGAATTTTCACGATAAAGGAAATACACACCCTATTATGCGCAAGTATCTGATTTATGCAAAATCTTTGCATCATTTGGTATCAGAGCCTGTGATATCCCGAAAGGGAAATAGACAGCAATACAAGCATACGACAATATAGAAAATGCCAGAAATAGAACATAAAGCAAATACTCATAAAAATGCCGGGAATGCTAAGCCATTTTATTAATCTGAGAATATAAAGAAGTACAATAGATGATCGGAATGATAACACCTATTCTTGCTCAAGGCAAGTGGAGAACTCTCTCAGAAAGATAGAAAATGGCTGCTCTAAGAAACTGCGTCCCAGCTGCTAGAAATCTGCCATAAAACTGTTGTTGCTGGAATAGACTGAAAACTAGGGGCTGATCCCCTTGCCGGAATGAGCTGAAAATCTGCGGACCACCTGTACTCACCAACCCGGACAAAACCCAGAAACCATATCAAAAATGGTCAGCCTCCGAAAATCACGAGAAAGTCCCTCCTCAAGGAATTACGCTGCCCTCCAAGGCTCAGCGCAGATGCCAAATGATAATAGATGAAACAGTGCCACAAACTCCTCGGGAAACCTCCTTCTGGCAAAGACTGATCCTCCACTCCGGATATCAACGGAAACTCCTGCAGAAACCCCGCAACGAAACACCTCCAAGTAGAACTGCGTCCTCTCTCCCAGGGACTGCGCAGTCACAAGAGAAGCCCAGCTCCTCAGCAAAACAACCAACCAAACCTCCCGCTAAAGACTGAAGAAATGACCTTACCCGAGCAGGCACTCGAAGTCCCCCGGGGCTAAGGGTGAGATCTCCGACCGGAGACACTCAACGCACTAAACAGTGCTGCAGACAGGCTAAACAGCCAGCGTGCTCAAGAAGACAAATTTCTAGCTCAAATATCATCAACAACAAGAATGAATGAAATGAGAAGGCTCCTCCCATTTTATAACGTTGGTTTCCCTCCAAAACCCCAACGTAGCCTCTCTCTCTTGCCACGTGCTCATCCTTATCTGCGCAGGAGCTTCTAGAGCATACGTGGGTCCCCTCTCTACGTGGTCTCTTGGCCCCCCCCTTGGCTCACTTAAGTTACAACGTTGTGTCTACTAGGGAGTGAACTTTATTTTTAGAGTGAGTTATGTCCCCCTTTTCTCACTTTTATTTATAATTTAATTATATAAGGCAAAATTCATCAAAATTAATATTTCCAATTGGCTGCTGCTAATTGGGATATTACAGTCCTCCCCGCCAAAAATTGCTTGTCCTCAAGCAATACCTGAACAAGCCTCCTCTCTAGTTGATGCTCCCCACCGACACTGCAAAATGTGCCTGGGTCCCAGATGCGCCACTGAAACCTCCCTGACCTCTGCATCACCCTGATATGAAGTGATCTCTCAATGCCAGGATCCCAAAGTGACCTCTCACGATGCCCGGCCAACTTAATAGTCCTCGGATCCCGCCACCACCACCCATCAATACTTCCAAGTCACGGCCTTCATTGGCGCCTTTTGCCTGCGGCTGTCGGCCCCGGCGTGCTCTGAGCGAGAGCCACGACCCGCAGTGCGCGCGCCGCGGGCGTGTAGCTATCACATCGATTGTGTACCAACTCATCTCTCTCCAATCCAGGGTACGCTCAATCCCCGTGATCTCACCCGCTTTCTGCCGAAGTCGACGTAGGTCTTGAACGGCGACACGTGCCCCCACCTTGCATCGACGCAACATTTCTTTAACATAAAGACACACTGTCCGGCCCATGCTCCCTACGAAATGCGTGCCATCGAGGGTACCAACTCATGATCTCTCGCCAGTCCAGCCTGGAAGAAGAATCCGATGTAGCAATAAAAACTGCATATGGAACATGCCTAGAGTGTTGTTGCCGGCCCGTAATCAACTCCCACTGCTCTGCCCTGTCTACCAATGAAAGTTGCCTGTAGAAGGAAGCCCCTCTCTCTATAATGGGCCAAAGTAGGCAAGATATGCTGCAAGCTCCATCGATGTACTCTTGGAGAGTGCTACCCACTAAAAATACTGCAGCTCTGCTGACTACGTGTACATCTATCTGCACCTCATCCCTGTATCGACCCACAGATGGATGCTCCACCATATCCAACAGCTCCTCCCACTCCTGATCAGGAATGTCATGCTCCTGCTGTCTACTGGCCCCCTGCAGAACAATCCCATCAACCTCCAACACCTCCAGAGGATATGGATCTACAACTGCTGTCACCGTACTCGATGTCAGTGCATCTGACTGCCCCACCTCAATGGCTGACCCCAATGTTAGCCGCATATCCCTCATCGACTCAATGTGGCCGCCCATCTGGCTCTCCCCCAAAGGAATATCGTGCCTATTGTGTATAGTGTCCTCCTCTGTCGACTCAGGCTCCATCACCTGCTGCTCTAGCTGAATTGTCACAAGTGACTCTTCACCCAGAGTATCTCCCGTAGAGTCCCGTGACTGCTCACCCTGGACACTGGAATGTAGCTCCGGTCTACTGTCACCATCTCTGCATGACTACTCTCGCTCCCCAGGAGCATCCTCAACTGATCCTATGGACTCATATGAAAAATAGTCCTCACCCTGGCATACAGAAGCAATGCCCTCCTGTTCTACCTCTGCCACCTCATATGCATTGAATATGCCATCCACCCTCTCGATAAAGTGTCGACACAATGTCTAGAGCCCAGACACATACTGGGATGCTACCTCTGTTGTACCCAGTGTCCTCTGCTCATGCATGATCTCGACATGCCATGAGGGAAAAATGACGCATGTATCCCTCATGACCCGCTCCCCAAGCGTAGGCTCAGCGATGACTGATGTGCCACCCCTGCAGAGGATCATCTCATCCCCTAACCTATGGCTGTCAACTAGCGCCCCGACCCAGTGCCACTGCTGAGAAGTCTCTCCCCTAGTGTGCTGAGTGTCATCCAAATATCTTGGGTGAGCCTCGCGTACCTCGCTGCTTATGCCCAAAGTGCCAAAGGACAACAACAAAATCAACTGTGCCAGTGAGTGATGTAGAAGAGGGTCGGATACGTGAGTCCCCTCTAATACCATCAAGTATCGCTCATATGTCTCCTCATCGATCCTGGGTGAACTACTCCCAAAGGTACACCTGGTGTCCCTATCTGTGAGTCTCCCTAGATGCAACACTCTAAAACCCTGCTGTGCAGCACCGTATGCCCTCGCATACCACTGATCATCCATGTACTCGTCGACATGCCACTGCACATTGCGGCATACCTCTGTATACTGCTGGATACCCCAAGCTACTGTTGCACCACCTTGTACCGTCTCATGCCATGACTGTGTCCAGGCATCGGTCACTCCTCACATGCTCTCAATGTGATGTAGGACACTCCTACTCCACAATGCAATCACACACACTACGGTACAACACCATGCAACTCCGTGTCCACCAGAAGTCCACTGCTCAATGCTAGAGGCTCCCACACATCCTTGGATGTGGTGTCCTAGAGCTGTGCCTCTACATGTTGGACTTCCTCCGATCGATATCATCATCTCCACCGTCGCATCACTATACCCGCTGACAAATGGATCATCACTCCAAATCCTCCTCGAGGGGTCCGAGAAGTGAATCTCCCTATGTGTCAGTAGTGTTACCACCACTGCTCGGCTCCGCTGCGTCCTCTGTGCCCCACCCAAAGGTGAAGAATCCTTGGCCCCATACAAGGCGCCATTTGGTGGCCTGCCAATGCCACCTCCTCCGACAGGCTCCTGCCAAGGTATGTTGACCACCCCGTGATCCCGTGTATAAGTGTCATACCAAGACAACCTAGGAAGTCTTCCCATAAACTGGTTGGCCACTGGAGCTGACCGAAACTGCACATGCTCTACTGCTAGGCCAACTGTACTCTCCAAGACATAGTCAGCCGACCTGCCTGGGAAACAATAGGTGATCCCACCTGGATCCCAATGCCAATATGGGGTTCCTGTATTCCCCATGCATAGAAACTCCTGCTGAGCTACACTCGGATCCATCACTATCTCCATAGCCCGCTCCACCGAGTACCAACTCAAAATCTCTCGCCATCTGACCTCAACATGTGGATGTTGTACCCTGTGCAACTCTGATCGTCTCATACCGCTATCCAAGTCAACATATGAGATCTGACTAGGTGGCTTCGTCTCTCTCTCTCCAATGGGAAGAGGTAACCCAACAACGCTGCTAGTCCCGTCCATGCATGCCTGAAGGGGAATGAACTGACGCTCCAACGTGCCCTCTGGTTGTACCATTAGGGAATCCAGTCGTTCCCCAATGCAAGCCAACTTGGCCGCCGACTTGGCACAAGCCACTCTCATGCCCTCCAACTCCTTGTCCTGCAACAAAATGGCCTCCCGTACTGACGTGGCCTTCCCTTTTAAAACTCGAAGGTCTACCCGAAGCCGATGATACCGTTGTCTGTGACCATCATCCAATCCCTCTGTATCTCCTAGTGCCTCATCGAATGTGGATACATCTCTTGTTGCCTCACCCATATGTTGTGTGCTACTACCACCCGAAGACTCGGACATGACTCCGGTCATCACCTCAATGGATGGCTCTACTGGTGTAGGCTCTACCTTCTCCACTACGATATCAACCGGCACGGTCAAGGAGGTCTCTAATGAGGGTGAGTCCTCTGTCACACTAGGTGTATCTTCGAACTCCCTACAATCCTGTGTGCTCTCATCCTCCAAGTGCGAGGTAACCATTTTGATGGTTTCCCTCTCCGATACTCGGTCAAGTTGGAGAGAGGTATCCAACTTCTCCACCCAAGCTTTTCCGAACGCTCGGATGACCCGTCAAATGTCGGTAGATGGAATCTACCCCCTGTGCAACACAAGCCCCCGTCATGTAACTTCCTGTTCCCTCTGTGAAAGTTGCGAGGTCTGCTATCCCGCTGGAGCTGAACAAAATCTCTGAATGGAAGGGCATCCCTGAACTCCTGCCCATATGCCTGATACTTAGCGAAATAATCACCCATGTGGCCAGGCTCTGGCTCCTGCTGTGCTCCTGCCCCTGTGTCCGCACCTAGAAAAGTGGGCATGGTAGAACGTGTGGGTGTATGTGATGCCATATGCTGAGTGGCATCATGCTCCGACAAATGGTGGGATGTGCCTGAACCTTCGCCAATCTGGAAACCCCTTGGGGTTTCACGCTGTCTAGCCTCCACAGCAGTGAATCTCTGTCCCATCACCTCAATCTGCCTCGACAGATCCTGTACTGATTTGAGGAGCATCACCTCAAATCTCTTTGCACCATCATCACCTGCCATCGGCTCCTCCTGCTATGTGTCTACAGGCTCATGAAATGGCACTGCTACTCCAAAACTATACTGCTGCTTGTCTTCGACCTCTGATTTACCCACTGAAAACTACTCAGAAAATTCTAGGAATTTGGGAAGGTGATCCTTGCCCAAAACCCAGAAAAACCTCAAAAGGGTTTCTTCTAATTCCAAACTTCAAAATTTGACCCTTTGTATTTTGGCCCTTTTTCCAATTTCGTTTTTGGTACTGCAACTGCTATTGCTCTCCAAAATATCAGCAAACCTCTGTATGATTTCTTTCCCGATGTCATAGACCACAGGCTGAGCCAGATCTATGCTCTGATACCACTGTGATATCCCGAAAGGGAAATAGACAGCAATACAAGCATACGACAATATAGAAAATGCCAGAAATAGAACATAAAGCAAATACTTATAAAAATGTCGGGAATGCTAAGCCATTTTATTAATCTGAGAATATAAAGAAGTACAATAGATGATCGGAATGATAGCACCTATTCTTGCTCAAGGCAAGTGGAGAACTCTCTCAGAAAGACAGAAAATGGCTGCTCTAAGAAACTGCGTCCCAGCTGCTAGAAATCTGCCATAAAACTGCTGCTGCTGGAATAGACTGAAAACTAGGAGATGATCCCCTTGCCGGAATGCGCTGAAAATCTGCGGACCACCTGTACTCACCAACTCGGACAAAACCCAGAAACCATATAAAAAATGGTCAGCCTCCGAAAATCACCAGAAAGTCCCTCCTCAAGGAATTACGCTGCCCTCCAAGGTTCAACGCAGATGCCAAATGATAATAGCTGAAACAGTGCCACAAACTCCTCGGGAAACCTCCTACTGGCAAAGACTGATCCTCCACTCCGGATATCAACTGAAACTCCTGCAGAAACCCCGCAACGGAACACCTCCAAGTAGAACTGCGTCCTCTCTCCCAGGGACTGTGCAGTCACAAGAGAAGCCCAGCTCTTCAGCAAAACAACCAACCAAACCTCCCACTAAAGACTGAAGAAATGACCTTACCCGAGCAGGCACTCGAAGTCCCCCGGGGCTAAGGGTGAGATCTCCGACCAGAGACACTCAACGCACTAAACAGTGCTGCAGACAGGCTAAACAGCCAGCGTGCTCAAGAAGACAAAAGTCTAGCTCAAATATCGTCAACAACAAGAATGAATGAAATGAGAAGGCTCCTCCCATTTTATAACGTTGGTTTCCCTCCAAAACCCCAACGTAGCCTCTCTCTCTTGCCACGTGCTCATCCTTATCTGCGCAAGAGCTTCTAGAGCATACGTGGGTCCCCTCTCTATGTGGTCTCTTGGCCCCCCCTTGGCTCACTTAAGTTACAACGTTGTGTCTACTAGGGAGTGAACTTTATTTTTAGAGTGAGTTATGTCCCCCTCTACTCACTTTTATTTATAATTTAATTATATAAGGCAAAATTGATCAAAATTAATATTTCCAATTAGCTACTGCTAATTGGGAATATTACAGAGCCCAAAGATCTAAGTAATCCGTGCTGCCGCGGATGGGAGATAAGTGCGTTAATTGCAGGAAGGTATGTGCAACTGGAACCAACATCGATGGTGAAGTCAGAATGAAAGCCAAAGGTGGAATCAGCTTGCGTAAGAGGCAATCAAACGCTGTGGACTGAATGCAGAGGCAACAGAAGGTTGAACACAGTCATTGGAAGATGCTGGGGATAATGCGTAAAGGCAATTGGGAACTGAAGGCTGCAACCGGCGTCGACGTGTAGGCCTTGTTGCCGAGACTGCGTAATAGTTTATGATGCTATAACAATGGAGTTATGATTCGATAATAGTGTGACTTGTGATGTGTAACTGCGTGAGCAATAATGCAAAGCTGGCATTAATTCCAAATTCGTAACTGCGTTAGCAGTAACGGAAGTTTGGTGTAATTTCCCTTATTTACCATTTCCTGTGTGGTAATCATTGTGTTCAATCTCGTGTTGATATTTGCAGTGGAATGCCACCATGAGCAGATCGTGATAGGCGAACGTAAAGAAAAATGCTCCGTAGAGGTGAGAAATATGAAGGAATCATTGGCTTCAGCTAACCGCTACCAGAGTTCGGGTGGTAATCAGAGCATTCAAGTCGGGACAGTTGCTGCAACCCAACAAGAGCTGTTCAAAGTTTGTAACTGGCTTATCAGATAGAACATGGCTAGTTGATGAACTTGCCCATAAAAAAAACAAAACACATTTTTACAACACAATATGGAGAAATGGGATTGAAGTGGTAAATGGGAGTTATGTTATTTATATGTAAATTTGTTTAACTCTCTGCATCTAATGTTGAGATTGTTGGTATTGTGGTGTTCTGGTGTATGGAGTTTTACCTTAGTGGAAAACAAGATGCAGATAGAGGGATCTCTATATTAGAGACTACAAGTCGATTTAAATCATTGTATGCTCAGTGTGTTTGCTTGGCTGCGTGACTGTATACTGGAGCATGGACGTGAATGTGCAGATTATTCCCTAAAAGCCTTCGACAGAACCTGAGAAAGAAGCTTTGCATAAAGTTTCTTGGCGTGGTTGAACTGTGTTAAAGATCATCAAAAGGTCTCTTCATGGGAAAACGCAAGGTTAGAGCTTTTAGGTGATTGCATAAAAGTTCTTTTAATTATTTTAATGGGCTTTATGTAAAAGCATTCAACAAAAACAAAAAAGTAAAATTATTGATGAAGATACGACTATTGAAGGACGTGTTCTACTTCAATATATATTTATGGTTGGTGCTCTTATGATATTGGTACTGTGCAACACTTCTTACAAAGAGAAGATGTATAAAAATTCACATTGGTGAAAGAGGAGCGACGTGGTAGGTGACAGAGGAGATTGCTACCAGCCTACGCGGAGGTTGTGGAGGTTATGCCTGAGAGCTGTTACTCATTAGTTAAAGCTGCAGTAACATTTTTGAACCCCGTAATTGAAGGGCATTCGAGAGCAAGTGGTGAACCCAATCGCAGCGGAAGAGTGGTGAGCCAGCGTGGTTGTGGCATATCGTTTTGAGGTTGTGATAACTGAGATCTACGTGGAGGAGCAAGCCTGTAAAGGAGCATCTATAATTTCCATGAGTTAAAGATCATGATTGATCATTGCTTGTAGTGCATGTGAGAGTGTTCATATTGTTGTTTCTCGAAGATAGTGCAGTTTGTGTTTGTTGGTGCCGGAGAAATATGTTGATGCCACCATGTTAAAAGAAAGTTTTGGAAAATTCCTATGAAGGAATTGTTTTGTGCACTAAAGAGAAGACGGAGTTGCATGAGAATTGTCACTGCAAAGAAGGAAATGCATGGAAGTACAGGAAAACTATCTGCACTAAGATGATGAGCGTGTCGAAGAGGATATGGTATGAATGGCATGTGAATATTCACAGTGATAAGAACGACACAAAAGAATGAAATCCGGAGAGTTGAAATTGCAAAGAAAAGGTTTATTAAATAACCTTGAAGGGAGCATAAGGTATGATAATTCATTTTCAAAAGGTATCTTAAATGTTGAAAATTAAATGGTTTATTTTATTTTCACCATAAAATAAATCTTGGGAAAAATGGATTACATTTCGATTTAAAGGCTTAAAAGAAAGTGATAATGGGAGATGATATAATTAGTGACTTATGATATTATCATAAGAATGGAGTATGAGAGAGAGTGAAGATTTTACATCATGAGAATGTTGGATGTTCATTGGTATATTGTATAACTTGAATTAGAGTCAAAATATCCACTATTGTAATTATTGGGTCAAACCTTGAAGTCAAATAAGATGTTAAGGTCAAATGAGGAAGTTTGGATAGCTTGAGTCAAGTTAAACCATCAAGTTATTGTACAAGAGGGTGCATTTTTCATCCAAGATGAAGAGTGATGTCAAGTCTGGAGTCAAAGAGTCTTAAATCAAGTCAAAGATTTGAATGTAATTGGGTGCATGATCGACAGAGCCCGACACCCAAAGAGTTTGGTCATTGTAACGCAAGAATTACTGTTGTTGTTGTTTGCAGCAAAGAGAAGCAAGAGAGTTGCCCAGAAATGATTCCAAGACAGAGAATTGAAAGATACCAAGCACATGAAGAGAGTTGCATTGTTGGATAGCAAGTATGAATGCTTGCTGAAAAGGGGATTCAATGAAATCCACAAGTGAACAGATAAAGTTCAGAAAGGAGGAGAAGATGACTGGTGATAATCATTTCGGAGGTTCTGAGAAAGATCGCAACAGAAGAAAGAAGAAGGAAGATGCCAAGGCAAATGGTATATGGAAGCAGTTGACTGATGAAGAATATGAGCGGGAGAAGGCTGAGATAGCAGTTCACCTTGAGTTATTGATAGAATTGTTGCAGAGAAATAAAGACCAAAGACATGGTTGGACCATGAGGAAGAAAGTGAAATGGCAGAGGCTACAAGAAAAGAGGGATCAACAGGTAAACATACAGTTGACAGAAAAGCTGAGGAAGCTCGAGTAGATGATGAGTGTGCAATTGCGATGTGAAGAACTCAGAGAGGCTGAGTTGAAAATGGAAGTTTCCATTTGTGGCCCAAAACAGGGTGAAATTCTGGGTAAAGAGATCAATGAGAAAGATCTCATGAACTATTGGAATAGTTCAGAACAATTTGAAAATATGCTGACAAAGGAAGCAGATGAGGCTATGAAGCCTTGCATTTTTAAATCTCATAGTTTGTGTATGTTTGCAGGATGTGCAGAAGATGATAGACAGTCTGGTGAAACTGTCACAAAGATGAATGAAACTCTTAAGGTGAAGTATGATGGAGAATGCCTTTCAAAGGAGGAAGGTACTGATTTGTCGCCGCAGAAAGAATTCATAGATGAATTCCTGTTTGGTGTAAGACAGCCAGTTGAAGCTATTATGGAGCAAAAGCATAATGAAAATGCCATAGTGATATTCCAAGGAGGTAAACAAATGAATTTGTTTAATGAAATTGATGACAGAATTTTGCAATGTGATGATACAGAAAACAGGATAACTTAGGAGAATTGCCAGAAAAAGAACGAAACTGAGAATGAGGGTTGTGATGAAACGCTAGAAAGATTTCACATGGAAATAGAGTTCTTGGAACGATGGCTCAAGGAACTTGAAGGGGAGATGAAACTTGCAGAACCTGATACAAAAGAGATTGCAATTACTGTGCATGATAGGGATGAAATGTTTCTAACATTTATAGAGTTGAGTGAATGTTTTAACTTTTCAAATAATAATGTGGCTGTAGATACAAAAGGCAACATTAATAAATATAATGTTGAAATCAGAGAAATTGAGCAAAAAGTATTTGGAGATGAGATGAAAGATCAGGAGGAACAAGAAAGGTATGTCCTTAGAGACATAAAGGAAATAGAGGTATTGAACCAGCAGGATAAAGATGAAAGCAATCAGCAATTCAAAACAAGATTTGCTGAAATCCAGAAAGTCTATGATGGGAGATTGGTGCTTGAAGCATCAAAAGAGGCTCAAAGGTCTTATCTTTTTAAAACTAATAGTTTGTTGATGAATGTAGGTACAACACTAGATGAGAAATTTGTTACTATAGGAGCAGTCAATGACTATAGTTGTGATGAAGGAGAAGTTCTTGATTATTCTCCATTTCAGAAAGTTGAGTGTTCAGCGCAATTGGAGACGAAAGCATCAAACAAAGAGGAATTACTCCGAGGAATTGGCGAAAGAAATTGTTGGAGAGGCTGATGGAATCTGGTTGACAGAATGAGTGATGTTGGTGATGCTGATGTAAAGCCAGTTCGAGATTCTTTCAAAGTTTGGAGACCAGAAGAATGGATATCAGTTATTCTACACAAGTCTGTAATTTTCGAAATAAAGGTGATGTGGTATGGAAAAGCGAGAGTTACATTCAATAGTATTCTGAAAATACTATTTTGGAAATTCTGTGCAAATTTACAAAATGGAGTTGATACTTTAAAAGATCAGCGGCAAAATGGAGTTTGGAATCCTGGAGGGAGCAAGTTATTGAGATTTGTGGCTGTCACATTATTACAGAATAGGAGTCTATGGAAACTTCTCTACATGGGGCGTCTGATGCAGGAGCATCGAGCTTAATTTTCATTATTTATTTGTGTGATTTAAGGGGTGATATTTTTTTTAATTATTTTATAAATTATGCACATTTTTATTTAAATTAAGAGGATAAAATCTGAGTGTGAGATTTATTGTAAATATTCTCTTAATTAATTGAGAATATGAGTGGAATTGGATTGGGTAGATATTTAGGGATTAGGAATTCCTTAAATGGAACTTGGTTGAGTCAAAGAAGGTGTAATATCCCCAAAGGGAAATAACCAGTAATACACAGAAATATGCCAGACAGATATAGAAAATACAATGCTGGAACCAGATCATGGAACAAGTACACATAGAATGCCAGAAAACTAAGCCATTTTATTAATCTGAGAATACATACAGAGGAGTACAAGATAATCAGGATGAGTGCACCTATCCTTGCCCGGGGCAAGTGGAGACCCTCTCAGAATAAATAATGGCTGCAGATAAGGACAGCGTCCTAGCTGGCTAAAGATCTGCTATGAAGAGCTGCTGCTGGAATGCAATGGAACTATGAACTGAAGACTAGAAGATGGCTGATCTCAATCCACCAAACCCTCACCAATAAAAACGCTGTCTCTGCTAGTGACAGCGCAGAAGACAGATGAAATGCTGGCCACAAAACCTCCAGATGAAATGATCAGCTCCTCAAGGCTGGAAACACTGAAAAACGCTGCCAAACCCCACACACAAGATCCTGATCATCAGATCAGCGTCCTCCTTGACTGGATCTGCGTCCTCTCTGCCCAGATCTGCTGGATCTGAGTCCTCCTATCCAGATCTGCGTCCTATCTCTCCAGATCTGCGTCCTCCAAGGCTAGATCTGCTGCTATATCTTCAGATCTAGGCTGGATCTGCCAATATCTCCTCAGATCTGTATCCTCCAAGGCTGGATCTGATGGTATCTCTCCAGATCTGCACCTCCCAAGGCTAGATCTGCCAATATCTCCTCAGATCTGCGTCCTCCAAGACTGGATCTGCTACTAGTTCTCCAGATCTGTGTCCCCCAACCGATCTGCCATACTGCATATCATACCCTCCGCCCCGGATAGCCGGGATCGTCCTCACTATTCAGACTAAGGCCTCCCGCTGGCTCCGATGGCCCTTCCTCTGATCGCCGTTCTACCTTCCGGATCCGCGCAAATACAAGAAGGGGTTTTCCAAATTCCACTCGAAAACCGCTACTTACCCTAATCAAAACTGAAGGGTGTTACTCCGAAAATAACCTTACTAGGGCGGGCACTCCAAGTCCCCCGAAGCTAAGGGTGAAACCAGAAATAACCTTACCAGGGCAGGCACTCGAAGTCCCCCGAGGCTAAGGGTGAGATCTCCGACCGGAGACACTCGGTTGCACTAAACAGTGCTGCAGACCGACTAAGCAACCGGCGTGCTGAAGCAGACAGAAGTCTAGCTCTCAATATCAATATCAAATCATGCATGCCAAATGAAGTGGAAACCCCTCCTTTTATAGTGCTAAACTCCCTCCAAAACCTTAAATGCGTCCTTCACCCTCCTTGGCCTGTGCAGTTACCCTTGGGTCAACGTGAGGCCTCCCCTCATACACGTGTGGACCCCCAAGGCCACCCTTTAAGTTACAATGTCAATCAACTAGGAAAGCACTTTATTTTATAAAGTGAGATGACCCCTCTTATTTCTCACTTTATTTATTATTTTTAGCTAAAGCGGCAAAATTAAACAAAAATGAAATATTCCAATTAGCAATGCTATTTAGGAATATTACAGTCTCCCCCGGCAAAACGTTGCTTGTCCTCAAGCAACTGAAGTGATGGATGCTGTAAAATCTGCTCGCTCTCCCAAGTGGCATCCTCATCCGGCAAAAATTGCTTGTTCTCAAGCAGTGCTTGAACAAGCCTACTCTCTAGTTGATGCTCCTCACCGATACTGCAAAATGTGCCTGGGTCCCACTGAAACCTCTCTATCTCCTGCATCACCCTGATGCGAAGGGATATCTTAATGCCAGGATCCCAAACTGATTTCTCATGATACCAGCCAACCAACAATCCGCCCGGGTCCCATCGCCACCATGGCCAATAATAGCCCAAGTCCCATAGCTCGGACTGATCACTGCCTCTGGCTATGACTGAAGACCATGACCGCTGCTGCTCTGCATCTATGACTGTGTAAGCTGGCCCATCAACTGTGAACCGACTCGTCACCTCCCTCCAATCAAGGCATGGAGTCGAAAATATAATGAGGAATATCTCCCTCCTGTGGATCCTCCATCTCCAAGCAATCATCCAGACAAAATGAGCCACCTCCCAACAAGGCAACTCCTGAAAATCTCCTTCCACCTCAAGCTCTGGTAATGAAGGTGGGCTGAAAATATGAACTTGGAAAGCATCATAGCTTACCCCATGCTGTCCTTCTCTCCACTCATGACAAGTGTAGAGTCTATGCCGATCCTGGGCTGCAAAATCATTGCCCTCCAATGGCAAAGTGAAAAACAATCCACCATAGAAGGTTCCTCCATCAATGAAGAACAAGCTGGCCCAAAACAAACCATCCATGAAGAATATGACATGGTCATCATGGATCACCCTAATGAGATGTTTGCTGAAGGTTCTACATGAGGATACATAATGCAAACAATCTCTCACAAGGATACAACATAGTCTCATCCACTGCAACTTCAGAAAATTACATGGCAAGCAATGTACAAGATTCATCACATCTACTAATGGATAGTAAATGGCTGAATATGACAACAACATAAGGCCAAATACTTGCCCATAGCTGTACAATGGATGAATATCAATCTCATGGCCCACCTCAAAAGATAACACATATGTAGTAGTGGTGGCCATGCCTCCTCCCATGCTCCTATCAGAACATGTAGTGCAGAAAATACTCAAAGGCACATTCAGCTCATGTGTCTCTCTCATAATCAAGCCTCCCATACAAATCTGATCATATGCTGGAAGTAAGATGGTACATGGATCCATAAATGAGTCCTCCATAGTGTTTTGGCATGCTATGAAGAAGAATGAACCATGTGCTGCAAGAAGATAATCCTCCTCATGCCTGGAAACCCAAGTCAAGAAGAATATGCCATAGATGTCTCTATCGTCATTACCTCCTCTTTGTGCAACAAATATGAAGTGATCCTGGGACCTATGGGTTATAGATCCACCATATCTCTGCTGCGCACACTTCATCCATAATGTTCTGCTCCAAGGTGACAACGCTGGGAGCTCATGCAAATAAGCTCCTGTCAATACAAGACTCTGCTCTTTGACATGCTCCTTGTCAAAGACTCCTCTAATACTGCCGCAACAAGTGTGGAATACTCCCCAAGATGGAAGTGCTTCCCCGTCATCATCAAAGATCAAGGAGATAGTGCCATCCCCTCTTCCTGCAACATCATGCAAAGTGTGAGAGCAAATCTGCCCTTGCTCTCCCAGAAACAAACCAAGCAACCAAACAATTTGCCGCCTCCCCATACTTCCATCATACAACTCATGTGATGAAGACATAACGAGTATCATAGCAACACCATGCATACATACTCTATGCTGCTCCATGATGCAAGTATCCAGCCATCTTTCCTCCACCCTCCGACTCTTAAGAAGAGTGTTTGCCAAGAGATGGCCAAACTCTTTCAAGAGTAACCAGCGCAGCCAAGCCTCCTGCTGCCCGGTATCATAGATCTGCAAGTACAAGTGATGGCCAAACTCCCTCAAGAGTAACCAGCGCAGCCAAGCCTCCTGCTGCCTGGTATCACAGATCTGCAAGTAGCCTCCTAGCTCCTTGCTCATCATCCCCATCCACTTAATCACTTGTGGATGCCTCCTTCTTCTCCTCATCTTGGTACTCCTCCCATGAGGGCTACCATCCTCCCAAATCAAATTACTGATTTTGCACTTCATGGGATTTTGAAATATAAACTTCTCAAGGATCAATGAGACCCTATCAAGAATCAAATAGGTGGTAGGCAAAACCCTCCCATCATGATGTGTATGGCTCAAGGGATGTCCAACACAATCATGAGAGATGTTATCCATCCGAAGATGTCCCCCATCTTCTATCTGCTCTTGTGAGAAGGGAAGAAAGTCATTGCACCCCATGGTGTGTCGAAGTGCATCTCCAGTGAGATATCTCCTTGAGACCTCCCCTCCATCCATAGCCTGCTCCACTGGGTACCAACTCAAAATCTCTCGCCATCCAACCTCAACTCGTGGCTGCTGTACCCTGTGCAACTCTGATCGCCTCATACCACTATCCAAGTCAACATATGAGACCTGACTAGGTGGCTCTGCCTCTCTCTCTCCAACGGGAAGAGATGACCCAACAATACTGCTAGTCCCATCCATGCATACCTGAAGGGGAATGATCTGACACTCCAACGTGCCCTCTGGTGGTACCATCAGGGAATCCAGCTGTTCCCCAATGCGGACCAACTTGGCCGCCGACTTGGCGCAAGTCACTCTCATACCCTCCAGCTCCTGGTCCTGCAACAAAATGGTTTCCCGTACTGACGTGGCCTTCTCCCTCAAAACTCGAAGGTCCGTCCGAAGCCGATGATACCGCTGTCTGCGACCATCATCCAATACCTCTGTATCTCCTAGTGCCTCATCGATAGTGGATATATCTCCTGATACCTCACCCATCTGTCGTGTGCTGCTACCACTCGAAGACTCAGACATGGCTCCAGTCATCACCTCAGTGGATGGCTCTACCGGGGTAGGCTCTACCTCCTCCACTACGATATCAACCGGCACGGTCAAGGAGGACTCTAATGATGGTGAGTCCTGTGTCACACTAGGTGCATCCTCGAACTCCCTGCAATCCTGTGTGTCCTCATCCTCCAAGTGTGAGGTAACCATTTTAATGGTTTTCCTCTCCGATACTCGGTCAAGCTGGAAAGAGGTATCCAACTTGTCCACCCAAGCTTTTTCTGAGCGCCTGGATGACCCGTCAAATGCCGGTAGATGGAATCTGTCCACTGTGCGCTGTAAGCCCCTATCATGTGAGTGCTTGTTCCCTCTGTGAAAGTTGTGAGGTCTACTATCACGCTGGAGCTGAACATAATCTCTACTAGCTGTGCGGTGGTAGTCTCCACCATGATGATGCCGGTGCCCCCGGAGTCTAATGCCATACTGGATCCGGATATATTTTCTGAACGAGAGAGCCTTCATGAACGCTGGTCCTAAAGCCTGGTACTCTGCAAGAATGTCAGCCATCCGGGCCGGATCTACCTCTCGCTGTACTGCTGTCCCTGTGTCCTCTGGCAAGAATGTGGGCATGGTAGGGCGTGTGGGGGTATGTGATGCCATATGCTGAGTGGCATCATGCTCCGGCAAATGGTGGGATGTGCATGATCCCTCATCAATCTGAAAAACTCTAGGGAGTTCTCTCTGACTGATCTCCATGGCCAAGAGCCTCTGTGACGTCTCCTGCATCCTCTGTGACGTCTCCTGCATGTGTTGGAGGAGCATTTCTCTAAATCTCCTCTCATCATCATCAACTGCCATCAGCTCTTTCTGTTAGGTGTCTACAGGCTCCTCAGAAACTGCACGGCTGCTGCAAAACCATACTGCTGCTTAACTTCGACCTCCGATTTACTCATTGAAAACTACTCAGAAAATTCCAGGAATTTGGGAAGGTGATCCTTGTCCAAAACCCAGAAAAACCCAGAAAACGTTTCTCCTAATTCCAAACTTCAAAATTTGACCTTTTTATTTTGGCCCTTTTTCCAACTGCGTTTCTGGTATTGCAACTGCTATTGCTCTGTATGATCTCTTTTCTGATGTCATAGACCACAGGCTGAGCCAGAATTATGCTCTGATACCACTGTAATATCCCCAAAGGGAAATAACCAATAATACACAGAAATATGCCAGACAGATATACAAAATACAATGCTGGAACCAGATCATGGAACAAGTACACATAGAATGCCAGAAAACTAAGCCATTTTATTAATCTCAGAACACATAGATAGGAGTACAAGATAATCAGAATGAGTGCACCTATCCTTGCCCTAGGCAAGTGGAGACCCTCTCAGACAAACAATGGCTGCAAATAAGGACAGCGTCCTAGTTGGCTGAAGAGCTGCTATGAAGGACTGCTGCTGGAATGCAATGGAACTATGAACTGAAGACTAGAAGATGGTTGATCTCAATCCTCCAAACCCTCACCAATGAAAACGCTGTCTCTGCTAGTGACAGTGCAGAAGACAGATGAAATGCTAGCCACAAAACTTCCAGATGAAATGATCAGCTCCTCAAGGCTGGAAACACTGAAAAACGCTGTCAAGCCCCACTCACATGACCCTGCTCCTCAAATCAGCGTCCTCCCTGACTGAATCTGCGTCCTCTATGCTCAGATATGCTGGATCTGAAGCCTCCCTATCCAGATCTGCGTCCTATCACTCCAGATCTGCGTCCTCCAAGGCCAGATCTGCTGCTATCTCTTCAGATCTAGGCTGGATCTGCCAATATCTCCTCAGATCTGCATCCTCCAAGGCTGGATCTGATGGTATTTCTCCAGATCTGCACCTCCCAAGGCTAGATCTGCCATTATCTCCTCAGATCTGCGTCCTCCAAGGCTGGATCTGCTACTAGTTCTCCAGATCTGCGTCCTCCAAGACTGAAACTGCCAATACCCCTTCAGATCTGCGTCCTCTCTGCCTTGGACAACTGGATCAGCGTCCTCACTATTCAGATCTGCGTCCTCCTGCTGGATCTGCGTCCTTCCCTCTCTGGATCAGCGTCCTACCTTCTGGATCTGCGCAGCCACAAGAAGGGGCTTCCTCCTCTCCAAATCTCCACCAGAAAACTGCTGCTAATTACCACTGAAACTGAAGGATGTTACTCAGAAAATAACCTTACTAGGGCAGGCACTCGAAGTCCCCCGAAGCTAAGGGTGATACCAGAAACTAACCTTACCAGGGCAGGCACTCGAAGTCCCCCGAGGCTAAGGGTGAGATCTCCGAACGGAGACACTCGGTTGCACTAAACAGTGCTGCAGACCGACTAAACAACCGGCGTGCTGAAGCAGACAGAAGTCTAGCTCTCAATATCAATATCAAATCATGCATGCCAAATGAAGTGGAAACCCCTCCTTTTATAGTGCTAAACTCCCTCCAAAACCTTAACTGCGTCCTTCACCCTTCTTGGCCTGCGCAGTTACCCTTGGGTCAGCGTGAGGCCTCCCCTCATACACGTGTGGACCCCCAAGGCCACCCCTTTAAGTTACAACGTCAATCAACTAGGAAAGCACTTTATTTTATAAAGTGAGATGACCCCTCTTATTTCTCACTTCATTTATTATTTTTAGCTAAAGCGGCAAAATTAAACAAAAATGAAATATTCCAATTAGCAATGCTAATTAGGAATATTACAGAAGGGATAAAGATATTTTAAGATTTGGTTGAGATATTTGTGGAGGAAATCATGGATTCAAATTAATCCATAATTATGTATAAATGTGAAGCTTTGTGTGAAGATAGAGAGACACAGAGAATGGAATAGGACAAAGAGTGATATAGAGAGAAATGGTGTGAGAGTTCATGTAAAGGGCAAGAGCCAAGAGGCCCACAAATGTAATATTCGGGCAAAATGGTTTGCATCTGAAATTTCTTGTGTTATTATATACCAATGTTTTGTTTGTGTTGGTTCTCTCTTCTTTATATATATTTTGAGTTGAATTGATTATGGTTTTAATGAAGATTTTGATGCGAATTTTCACAATAAAGGAAATACACACCCTATCATGTTCAAGTATCTGATTTATGCAAAATATTTGCATTAGGCACTGATCTTAGATAGATAACTGCTAGTTTTATTTATTTTGCTACATATAACTCGTGATGATGAGATACTTTTATATATGTGATGTTATTTTGTATTGGTTCTCCACATTTGTGTCCTTGATTGGACAATTATTAGGGATCAACAGGATTTGGTATCACCTTTGATGTATCATTTTTATTTTACATCCACTACATCATATATATATATATATATATATATATATATATATATATATCAGTGCTTTCTTCATATTTATGTGCCACTGTGTTTATTTCATGTTGTTATTACTTTATATGTTTAAAAATCTTTAAAAAATGAATACATTATTCATTTTTTTATATTTGCTGATATTTTCCGATATTTTCGCCGATTTTGCTGATATAATGTTTTCAGGACCCTCGCCGATATTTTGCCGATATCGATATGTTCAACACTGATCTAAAATAGATGTTGCCTAATAAAAGTGCTAACTATTGTCTTCGATTTAGTCAATTGTTTCATTAGATAACATGTGTTATGCCAATACCCCGTCTTCTGAATGAATCCTACAACGAAGATTGTAAAGAAGATTGGCACCCTTAACAGGAGTGGAAGCATGCATGGGTTTGAGGAACATTTTAAATCTAGGACATGAAACCAGAAAATTAATTAGATCTTCCCTTCCCATCTACGCAATCATCTGACATTAGTGCGTCCTGTCTCTGTCCAAGAGCCCATCAGTTCCATGTACCTCTCCATGACATCAATGATTTCATATTTTGAAAGGGATCATTCAGTCCTCTCATAACTAGGGACTTTAAATGAGACACTAGCTACAACATACAGCCATATCTGCCCTTCAAATATGAAATAGGGCAGTATATGGACATGGCCGTATCTGGCAGTTTATATGGAAAATATGGTCAATGTATTGTAGACTGTCTGTCTTCCAGACATATATCAGCTGTATATCAGTTGTATCTTATAATATTTTGTCCATATTTTGGGTATACTATTGTTTTCGCCATATTTGATTTCTTCAAATACAGAATCTTTTAAATCATATTATTTCTGTACATGTATATAGTATGGTTTTCATATGAGTACAATTTTTTAATGTAACCATATCAGGTGCTTTGCTATGGTTGATGTTGTATTTTATATATTTTCTCTTATTTGAAATGTTTTGGGTGATTCGTGCTCTTTTAATGGCACTATCCAGGTGGAGGCATACATCAAGGAGCATATAAGACCTCTCTGTAAAAGTGGGGTAGTTACAGTAGAGCAGTATCGATGGGCTGTTGGTAAGACAGTTGAGAAGGTTATGAAATATCATCATAATCCAAAAAGTGCAGATTTCCTCATAACAGAGGGAAATAAAGTTAAAAAGCTGTCTGAACAATATTTGCAAGCTTTCAAGCAAAAGGAAAATCATTGACATGTGCATATGTTAATACCATGTTTTTGAATATTAAAATCAAAAGTTTCATAAAGAAGGAAGCTAAATTTGCTTTTCAATGCCATTCAAAGTCTTAAAGTTGTTAAAGCTCTGGCAAAATTGTGTGATGCATCTTTGTCAGTCATTTTGACAATGAATTTATACAGTATCACTCAGAAAGGAACATGCTTGTTTGCATGGCAGTTTCTCTCAGCTTTTGTGGTTAATCAATTGTAAATGGTTTGCAGCCCTTTCGTTTCATTTATGTCACATTTTAAGTCATACTAATAAATTGACTGTTGCAGTGTTTTTCAAAAGATGAAATAACTTAAATATGTCCATTGCCCTATATAAAATCAGGCTTGAATTTCTAGCAATGTCATGCTGCCATCAACAACCAAGTAATGGACTGTCTTTTTGGCTTTTAGTGAAACTTCATTTGTTACCAGTTGATCTCTAAATACTGTTCAAAGTCTTGGAGATAACATGTCAAGGAAAATTCCTCCTTTGTTTTTAGAGAGGTGGTACTCTTCTTTTCAAAAATGATCAATACATATAACAAATACAGAAATTGCCTGAGATAGGTTGACCAAGCCTTTTAGAGGAAATGAATATTTACAATAATGACTATAATAGGACTTTAAAGAATAAAATGAGCAATTCCCTAGCACATTGATTCCAGCATAGCATATCATTTGGCAAGATGAAGATAAAGGGACCACATATGCAAAGCACTGAACATGATAATTCAATTAAACTCATAAAGGTTTTGCAGAAACACACACTTGAAATCTCATGTTTAGAACTCAAAATATGAGATCACATTGGCTATGTGCACCTGGTAACTAGTTCTGTATGGAGCCTTAAATATACAAATGTTTATAAAAATAGTTTGTAATATTCGTAAAATAAAATGCATTTGTATTAAATAGACTGGAATGGGGCTCCTGTGGACCATAAAATATAGGGAAAAGAAGATAGTTAGGAATTGACCTTTGACATTCGAAAGGACTCTAAAATGAAAGGTTGAGTAATTATTAATTGAGACGAATGTGAGATAATCAGGGCTTGATGGAGGATTTTGCTTTACATACTATGTTGGAGATGTTTCTGGTCGTATGTGGCACGCCACGTAGTTCTTCACAGTTTGCGAGATATTCACGGTTGAAGTTAAAGACCCCAATGAGTGGGCAAAAACCCCATGGGGTGGTGACATGGCACTCTTCCATTGGTTGTTTGTCATTAGACATCATGCATAAAGGTTCTTTATCATGTTTTGTGAAACAATCACCTTGTGAAAAGGCATCAAACCGTTCTGCACCCATAAGAAGTGTCCTTTAAACATTAAGGGTCAGACTCATTCACCACATGGGTGGCAGCCTTCATTGCTTAGGATACAAGGCATGGAGAATTCAAATTTTACCCCTAAAAGGTCTCCTCCAACGGTCATCTTTTGAAGCCCTTTCTAGTTAAGGGTTCCTCTATAAAAAGAGATCTATACCTCACCTCACATGTATGCACCTGTAATGAAAAATTAATAGAGATCACTCTGAATTTTTCGACTCTCTGAGGAGAAACACAGACATCAAGTGAGAGGGATAGGGTTTGGTTATTTATCTTTCGGTTGAAGGTTCGTTTTAGTTTGAGGTCACCTTGCAAGGAAGAGATCGAAGCTCTATTTGAATGGTAGAAAAGCCTTAAGATCAAACTTGGTTCAAATTACATATAAATTTCAGACCTGCAGTTCTGTGTAGAAGTGTCAAAACAAGGGTTGTCTTATTACAATTTTTTTTGGTTAATTTGGGATTCAGTTGGACAAATTTTATTACAGGTTCTGGCACCTTTTCTCTGCTACAATGAAGTCCTAAACCTCTGAGATATGTCACCTTGCAAGGAAGAGATTGAAGCTCTGTTTGATTGGTAGAAAAGCCTTGATCAAACTTGGTTCACATTACATATAAATTTCAGACCTGCGGTTCTATGTAGAAGTGTCAAAACAAGGGTTGTCGTATTACATTTTTTTTTGGGTAATTTGGGCTTCGTGTGGACAAATTTTATTACAGGTTCTGGCACCTTTTCTCTGCTACAATGAAGTTCTAAACCTCTGAGATTCGGCCTAGAAGACTTGGATATGTTGTGGATGGTTGAAACCTTAAACTCCTGCAGCCTTCATTAAAGGAATCTCGGTCCTGTAGGTTCAAGTCCATGATTGACGAGCGAAAATAGCTGCTCTCTAATTCTTGTGGGCTGGTTAGCTGAAGATCTCTGAAAGTGATTATACCTGCGGCTAGGGCACTTGTTACAGAACCAACGAAAAGGACATTGAAACTTTGCATCAAGACACTGGATTGAAGGAGCTTCATTTGACACCTAATCGCACCAAAATATTAGGACGCACAAGGCTCAGTCACCAAGGTTTTTGTGGAAGTTGTTTTGGCCCTTTCTAGGGCACAAATATTGCTACAAAAGTTCCACTCCTGCCGTCCATTTGAGGATTTTACTTTGTGATTCATAAGTATTTCTGAGCAGTAAGTGATACGATTCCTGTTCATTATACAGTCATGGGTTCATTGTAAAGGTCTGCTACAGTGAACAATACAGTCTTTTATGAAGCCGACCTGAGCAGCTAAGACTATGACAAGAAGGGTGCAAACAAGTCTAGTCAACCTCCAATGGTAAAGCAACTACAGTAAAGCAGCTCACCATTAGAAGTTCAAAGAAGTCAGTAAATGGTTTACAACATCATGAAGGTCTCCATAGGTAGTGAAACAATTATTAACTAAATCTTGGAAAGGTTTTATTGGCATCAACATCATAGTTGTTAAATTAAGGAGAAGCATATAAAGGACGCGTTTCAGAAATCTCTCCAGTCAATGGTTTCATGATGTCAAGTAGTTGTTGATGATTCTATAATCAAAACTTCCGGATTGAAGGCAGAATTTGAAGAATAGAGTCATCAAAGGTTTTTTAAAACAATGACATCATCTACTATAGCAGCAAGGGTAGAACATATTTTGCAGTTACATTATCTACTACAACAGTGAAGGTCTGGCTTATTGACAGTTGATAAAATGACCAGCTTCTTCAGAAATTGATACCACAGCAGCAGCATATGTCATCTTCTCTTGCAACAGTTATTGAAGGACCTTGAGGGCATCAAATTGTTTATCATCAAGGGCAGAGTAAGCATAACAGTTTCAAGGTTTAATCATCAGCAATCCAGAGACATCTTACATTTGTAAATTCAAAGTCTTGTAAAATTCTGTAAAGGCATCATTGTACAGGGAATTGTGGAAGTCTTTTGGTTCTAGGGTTTGTTGGGATAAGGGTTCAAGTCCTAGGGCTGCTTGGTAGATCCAGACTACTGATAAAACCAGGGCGTTGGGGCGTCCTTCCAGTGGATGCTGGGGAAGAATGTTTTTCTAGAGTTCTAGGGAGCTGTAGCTGAAGAATTTAAAGAACTTGTTAGAAAAGTGTTCGGTGGTTTTTGACCCGGATGGGGGTTTCCACGTAAAAATCCTTGCGGAAGATTAATTAATGCTATGAAAAGATTAATAAGTTACTAATTGCTAAGAAATATTGATTCACCCCCCTCTCAGTTTTTTCAACAAGTACTTGTTTCTGAAACTTGATAATCACTTCCAATGATATAGATGATTATTAGCTCTTTCAAGATATCAGTAAGCAATTATACATTTAGAAATTCAACCATAGAAAGCACTAGAGATCACAATGCACAAAGAGACAAGAAGATTTTACCCTAGGAAAATCCACAATGGGGAAGAACCCAACCAACCTTTTCTTTAGAGAATCAATGCAACAAGTGATACATCAAAGTCAACTAACGAGCAAGATGACCAACCACCAAGGACCAAGTCAACCATCCACAATTCTGTCCACTAAGACCTCTGCAACAAGGTCTCCATGAGGGCTGAAAGTGTTCTGCAACTCTACCTCAGAATGTGCACTGTGCCATAGGTATGTACTACAGAAAACAAGGTCACAAGAGGGCTGAAATTCGTCCTCTATCACTACCTCAAATTTGGATGATTCCATAGAATTTTGGACCTCAGAACTTTGCACCCTTCCAAAGGAATTTTGCACTATGTCACTAAGAGATATACCTCATAAATTTGTACAAAATTTTGTCACTTTTGATTTCTAGAGAGAGCGAGTATTTTCCTTCTGATCTTTGTCCTTAAACTCCTTGTCTTATTTGCACGAAACACTTTTACAAATATAATGCTTATTACATCATTACAAGTACAAATGATACATTATGAAGACTGACCATAGCTACAAAATTCAATACACCCTCTTAGCTAGGGAGGTTTTCATAATGACTATCCAGATGTTCTTTGTATACATGATCTCTCTTAAGGAAAGGTTCAACTCATCGATAACGTCATCTTCTATGTCAACTTCCTTGACCTACATCAACATCATCAATAGGTACCACAACCCAGGTTAGCTTTCCTAACCAATTGTACTCACTCAACTAGTCACCATGATCTGGTGGGTGCCTCACTTCATTGTAATCCGATTAGTTCAGGGCCCCCATCACTCATGGTCAAACCCTAGGGAAACACATGTCCCAAATCAAAATCCTCATTCTAGGCCATGATGTTGAAGAGGCAACCACTCCATGAGTGTCCGTGCCTCAGGGACCATTCTCTCTAGAATGCTCATCCCTCATGCTATCTCATCAATAGTTTGGGTTATGCTCCTATTGTCACTAACAATCCGAGCCATGCCCCTGTTGTCTACCCATCAATAATTTGGATCATGCTCATGTTGTCACCAATAGTCCAAGCCATGCCCTTGTTGATGTCACATCAATGCTTCCTCTCACTGATAGGGGGTTTCTTCACAAGTCCAGCTTGTCTTTGAAGTATACAAATGTCGCTCGAGATAGAGGCTTTCTCAGAATGCCCAGTGTTTACTCATCTGTGGAGATATACCAGAGCCTCACTGCTCCCTTCTACACCATATCATGAATGAAGTTTTTCTTAATATCAATATGGTTTGACTTATATGAAACACTAGATTTTCTATAAGCTTCACACAACTTTGATTGTCACAAAACAACACAATTGATTCTAGCATCTAGTTGAAAAATTGAGAGAGTAGCTTATGAAGCCATACTCCGTCACAACATGCCAAACAAGCGACAATATACTTTGCTTCTGCAGTGTCGAGTGTGACAAATTTTTGCTTCCTCCTCATCCAAGATATCATAGCAAAGCCCAAATTGAAACATATAATAGATGTATACTTCCTGTCATCTGCACTCCCTACCTAGTCAGAGTCTATATATCCCTGTACCTATATTTCACCACTCGGTGCATACCTTAAACAATGGTCAATAGTACCACACAAATACCTTAATATATGATTTGTTTCAATCCAATGCTCATGTCTCGGTTCCATCTAGAATTGACTCAAGGTGTTTACTGCAATGAAAATCTCTGGTCTAGTATTCACCATAGACATCAATGATCCAATCAACTTTTGGTACATGGACAAATCCACTAGGTTAGAATCAAAATCTCTCAACTTTCTCTGATTCGTCACCATAGGAGTTTCCATAGACTTGCATTCCATCATGCCAAACTTCTAAAGGATCTTGATGACATATTTTCCTTGCCTAAGAAGGATTTCACCAGGTTTCTACTAGACTTCTAGTCCCAAATAGTGATGCATCAAGCCAAGATCTTTCACGTCAACTTCAGAGGCCAATTCCCTATTACATTGAACGATAAGATGCTCTACACATGTCAAGAACAAATCATCAACATATAGTACCAACATCATAGGCTTACCTTTTACAACCTTGATATAAAGATTGGGATCAACAACACTCTTAGAGAAACCAAGTCTCGTCAGATATCCATCAATTCTAGAGTACCAAGTTCTCGGAGCTTGCTTGAGTCCATACAAGGCCTTCTTCAGTCTACACACATGCGATTCTCTTCCATGAACCTCAAAACCTTGAAGTTGCTCTATGTACATCTCTTCCCCAATCATGCCATTGAGGAAAGCAATCTTCACATCCATCTGATGTAACTTCCATCCCATAAATGAAGAAAGAGAAATAAGAGATCTAATTGTGGTGTACTAGGCAACTGGTATAAAGACTTCATCATAATCTTCTTCCTCTTTTTAGGAGAATCCTCTAGCCACAAATCATGCCTTGTATTTTTCAATGCTCCCATCAGCTGCATACTTGATCTTATATATCCACTTTGAGGTTACCACAAAATTTCCTTCAAGTCTTGGAACAATTTCCCGGACATCATTCTTTGTAATAGATTGGTTTTCTTTCATCATCGCATCCTTCCACAATTATTGAGTAGTTGCTTCCTCGAAGTTGGAAGGTTCAAATTCAATAAGCTTATTCACTAAAGTTGCATAGCCATAATACCTCTTGGGTCTCTTAGATTCCTTGAAGGTGTCTCGTGGAGCCGCATGTTATTTTGCATCATGCAAAGTATATTTGAGCCAAGCTAGTCTTTTTCTATTCTCCAGAACAAGCTTGGGATCCATTAGTTTACAACATCCTTCTAGCGTTTCTTCATGGTCTTCAAAATGATTTGGGGATGTGGGAGGAGTTGTAACCTCTTCTTTAGGAGCCACATTCTTCTTCTCTTGATCTTCAATGTTTGAGAGCTCTTCTCCAGATTTCCAATAAGCGACAACGTCATCAAAAGTCACATCCTTGCTTACTTCAACTTGTTGCTTCCCTGGAACATAGATTTTGTAGGCTTTCAATGACCCATCGTGCCCAACAAATATCCTCTTCTTTCTAAAGGGCTCTAAGTTATTCCTCTTATCCTTGAGTACATGTATGAACACTAGACAACCAAAGATTCTCATATGATCAACGTATGGTTTATGACTGGTGAACACTTTTCAGGGGCCTTGTCTTCTTGAATTCAATGAGGACTTTTATTCAAAATGTAAACAATTGTCCTAGTTGCTTCTCCCATAAGAACATTGGTACATCGTAATCACGTATCATTGCATTCATAGGCTCTTCAATAGATCTGTTCTTTCTTTCAGCCACTCCATTCCGTTGAGGATTACAGGGAGCTATCAACTCCTCCTTAATCCCAGCTTCCTTACAAAAGGCAATGAGTTCCTTGGCGGTGTACTCTTCTCCATTATCTAATCTGTGGATCTTGATTGTCTTTCTTATTTGGATCTCCACTTCAACTTTGAATCCTTGGAACATTATGAAAACTTCATTTTTTGACCTCATAAGATAGATCCAAGTCTTGCGAGAGAAGTCATTAATAAATGATACATAGTATAGAGCGCCTCCAAGATATTGCATCGGCATATGACCACACACATCATAGTGGACTAGATCCAAAATCTCTTTGGACCTATGTTCACTGCTTGGAAAGTGTTTCTTAACATCCTTCCGAAGAGCGCATCTCTTACACGCACCTTTATGATCCATTTGCAAATCTGGTACACCTGAAACAACTTGCTTCAACATTGGCAAAGCTCTGTAATGGAGGTGTTCATATCTCATATGCTATATCTCACTAGGATTAATATCATTATGCAATAAGGCTAGGGAAGATTTCCCTAGGAGTTTATACAATCTTTGTTCACACTTCCCAATTGTTGAGATTTTGTGTATTTGGGGTAGCATTAGTTGTGCTCTAGCTCCCAATTTTTGTGGAGGGACTAGGGTACACTTGATCTACAAGACCCAGAAGTGGATTTGGGAAATTTCATATGGTTTAAGAGATATTAAAAGAAATTAATTATTTTAATGTATTTCCTAAGTTAAAACTAAGGGAACTTAAATAATTAAAGTGAATTTAATTAAACATGTGATGAAGTTGTCTTAAGTCACACAGATCAAGATTTATTTTAATCTTAGCCATTTATTCAAGATCTGATAATGGTCATTGGTTTCCCAACGAGAAAAGTATAAAGGAAAGGCTTGGGGTCATTTGTAAAGACACACAGAGGCATAACACTGAAGCTAAGTTGAGATTCTAGGGTGACGTTTGCTAAAAATTCTCAGAAGTGTTTCAGCTGTAGAGAGGAGAATTTAAGCCAAGGGGATGATCTGATACCAGGGTCTAGAATCAGCAAGAGGCAGAGATCAGCTCAGAGAGGCAATGCAGAGAAGTAGGAGGGCAGCAGCAGGAGGGCAACAATTTGTGCTACGTAGGTGCTGTGCAGTCCCTCAAGGACTTCGTAATTGCTGGAGGAAACTCCCAAGGGTTACGCAAAGACCCTAAGGGGCAGCGTAAAGCCTGCGTTACCTAGTCTGGGGTAACACAGACCTTTCCAGAGCAGCGCTGATGTTCAGAGGGGCTTCAGAGGCTGACACAGAGGCTTTAGGGACAACGCTTGGGTTTCTAGGCCCTAATTTTGGCTGAGTCTTGTAAATCCCATTTGAGGGTGTGGACCAGTAATTTTTTGCCCTAGATCAGCCAGTAAGTTGTAGATCTATTATTTCTCTGTCGGGCTTTCCAGATCTGGAACCCAAGCTTGTTGTATTCATAAAATTCTTAATAATAAAACCCTCCAGCAACTAGAAGACTGGTTTTCCTGCATTGGGTTTTTCCGTGGACTATTTGTCCAGAAATAATTGTCAATTTGTCTATGTGTGCATGAACTTGTTCTAATCTAAATTGGTGGAGATCTGTTATGTGTTTTGCTTCGATTTTGACTTGAATTTATTCAGTTAATAACTTGTCTAAGTAGGAGGAGCATAACCAGATTAACAGTGAATAATTTTTCAATGAAGTGTAAAGATTCATAAATTTCCACACCAATAACCCTAGCAGAGCTTATATTAGAGCCCTTGTCCCATACAAGGACTTTCCCATCAATGAAGGGTACTTTATCTCCTCTATCTTCTAAACATGAAATTGACACTGGATTCTTTTTCAAACGTGGAAAATAGAGTATGTTGCTGAAGTGAACACTTTCACCTATTTCCAGTTCAATGGATGTTGTGCCAATTCTTTTGACTGCATAGTTGTTGTTTTCACAAAGCTCCGCCTTTCGTGCCAATATACTTTCCATTAAACTTGTAAAATGATCACATTCTTAGGTCATATGTCTTGATGCTCCATTGTCGAATAACCATATCTTGTTTATGAAAATTTCTGAATCCTTATTACAGAAACCCTACTATTAAATCTTGATTTACTTCTCCTACTTACATAAGTTATTAATTCTGAAAATTCAGCATTAACATCGAAGTAAATACAGTTAACAACCTACACATATAGATCAAATATTGAATAACATGCCCATAGACAAAGTGACACAAGGATTTTCTAGACAAATGTCCCCAGAAAAACCCAATGCAGGAAAACTAGTGCTGCTAGCTTCTGGAGGGTTTTTATTATTATGCAGATTCTAAGTACAACAATCTTGGGCACCAAAACTGGTTAACCTGACAGAGATATAAATGGCAGCAAAACCTCTATTTTGGAGACAGAAAAATATGATTGATTTACAGAACACAACCCCTTTCCAGCCTCTAGAAACCCCAGCGCTGCTCTAAAGCCCTCTGAGTTAGCCTTCCTGGTCTACGTCATCCTCTGTGCTACTCAAAAAGTGCCTGTGTCACCCTAGAAGGGGTTATGCTGCCCTTGCGTTGCCCTAATTGGGCATGCGTCAGCCTTCCTTGGCTCTTGCTGCCTCTGCGCTGCCCCCGCTGATCTCTTGGCTAGACTGCGTAGCTGCTTCCTCTGCGATGCTTTGGAATGCTCCTTCCTTGCCCTTGTTGTACTCTTGGCCTGGGACTAGACCATCCACCTCACCAATATTGCCCCTCGCTGCAGCTAAAATACTTTTGAAATTCTTAGCAAACCACACCTTAGAATCTTAGCTTAGCTTCAGTGCTTTGCTAGTGTGTGTGTTCTCCAACTGATCCCAAGCTCTTCTCTTATACTTTTCTCGTTGAAACATCAACGATCGTGATTTAATCTCTAGTCGACGACTAAGATTAGAAGCTGCTTGTTTTGCGTCACTTAAGTCATTCTCATTACATGTTTAATTTAATTCACTTGAATGTTTTAATTTTCCTAAGTTAGACTTAGGGTCCTTAATTAAAAAGATTAATTATTTTAATAAAACTTAAACTTGATAGAATTATTCTAAACACTTTCTAGGTTTTGGAGATCTCATGTACTCTAGCCCCTCCACAAATTTTGGGAGCTAGAGCACATCCGATGCTACCCCAAAATCTCAAAACTCCTTGTTAGCGAGGAATGTGCACTAGCAATACACTTCATCCAGAAGTACTATTCTGATCTCTGGTGTTGGTTTCTGCGCTGATGCCTGGCCTATTTCCCTTCATCATTGCTTTGTTGCTGCTCTTGTGTACTGCCCATGACTCTGCCACCATCACTGCTACATCCGTAATGCAGCTCTCTCTCAAATCGCTACACCGTGCTACACATAGCATTGCCACTGCAACTCAATTGCTGAGAGTAAGCAACTGAAGGACCCCTGCCCAAACGACAGAAAAGTCAGTCGGGTTGCATCTCATCACTGAAGCTCCATACACTATTGCGTTTTCCCCCTGAAGTCACTGCGTTGCTGCAACTTTTCACTGCGTAAGCAGACCTCCTCTGCGCTGCCTCTGCGCTGCTGCCTCTACCCTGGTGCTGCATTTGCACTGCAGTGCTCTCTCTCCAGTGTATCAGCCTCTGCCTCTACCTCACCCATGATATTTGCATCCACTGCTCCAATCATTCCTTGCTATAGTCTTAAGGCTCCCGTAGCATGGATGTGATCCAAAAGTTGGGTTACTCAAGGATCCCACCACTACTCTGTAGCTTCTCTATAGATCAATATCACCCCACTTCTATGGCTCATAAGCGCTCATGGCTACATCATCATTGGAGCCATCGTCTGCTACAACAACCTTGGAACTAGAAGCTTCATTGTCCTTCTTCCTTTAAGGAAAATTGCTAGCGAAGTGTCCAAATTTGCCACATTGGAAACATTTGATCTTTGATAGGTGACGCTTCTTTTTCCCTTGCTGTTTTTTTGATGCCAGGGCTACATCTTCCTCTTCCTCCTTCCTCACCTTGCCCGCTCTAGTGCTTGTCTGCCTCTTGGTCATTCGATGGATTTACTCTTGTCGAAGGATAGCCCACATATTGACCCCCATGCCAGTTAATTGATCCCGGATCAATTGCAATCTGAATAGGAAAGGATCGATTTCATCTTCCATGGACATCATAAATAACCTCAACTGGTTCTCCAAAAGCATCTTCCTTTGGACGAACTTCCCTTGATACAATGTGGTTAAAGCTTCCCACATCTCATGAGCCATCGACTTCTCGGTTATGTGTGGTACCACATGATCTTTAACCTTATCCATGATGAATCACTTGGCATGTGTCGCTGGTTCATTATGCTCTGCCAGGAGTTTCACATCGGTTGGTGTAGACAAGACTTTCTTTGCATGCTCCCTCAAGCCGTATGCCTCTAGGACTACCAGGATTCTGGCCTTTCAGATAGCAAAGTTGGACAGGTCGTCCAACCTATCCTGATCATGCAATCTGTGTGGTGCCATCTGCTCAAATCTACTTTGTCGGAACAACTCTTCCTCTCCCTTCTTCTTAACTGAAGCTCAAATCTAGGGTCCTCGGTAAAAAGGCACCCTCTTCTCCCTCTGACAACTGATTTCTGTGAAAATTCTACTGCAGTATCATGGTTTATTTCTTCTACTTGTTTTAAATTATTACAAGTTATTTCCAGAAATTAGATTCATAAAATACCGAAATAAACACAACTACAGTCTACACATGCAGATCATTCACTGAATAATACGCTCATTCAACAAAGTGACATGGATTTTTGGACATAAGTCCCTAGAAAAACCCAAAGTGGGAAAACTGGTGTAGTAGATATCAGGGTTTATTTTATTAGGTAGATTCCGAGTACAGTAATTTTGGGTTCCATATCTGGAATACCCAACAAAGAATAAAATAAATCAAATCTGCAGCTAAGATGTTGTTCTAGAACCAAATATCTGACTAATCCACACCCTCAAATGGGATTTACAAGATTTAGCCTGGATCTGGTCCTAGAAACCCCAATGCTGCCCCTGAAGCCCTAACGTCAGCCCTGCTAGCCTTAGAATGCCACAACGCTTCCTAGAGAGGGACTGTGTAACCCCTGAGAGGGTGACGCAGGCCTTACAATGGTCCTGGAGACCCTCTGTGTAATTTCTGAAGCCCTCTGGAGCCTTTTTGTTGTCCTGAGTAGCAACTATGTAGCGGCTGCACAGCAGCTGCGTAGCTGCTGTTACTGTCCTTTGCTTCTCTGTGTTGTCCTTGTTTTCTGCTCCTCTGCCTCTTACTTAGTCTTGGCTCCGGGATCATTTCATCCCCTCAGCCAATACTACCCCTCACTACAAAAAATTCCTCCGAAAATTCCTAGCAAACCCTGCCCTAGAATTCCAGATCTATTTCTCAGCTCTGTAACTATGTGTCTTTAACTGATCCTAAAGTCTTTCTCTTATACTTTTTCGTTGAACCCTTCAACGACTGAGATTAAAACACTCATCAACCGCTGAGATTAAAAGACTGCTTGATCCATGCCAGCACATGTGTTAATTAATTCACTTTAATTATTTATTTTTTCTAAGTTTAAACTTAGGAGATCCATTAAAATAATTAATTATTTGAATAACTTGAACACCAACTGAAATTTCTTAAAACACTTTCTAGGTTTTGGAGTTCAAGTGTGTCGTAGCCCCTCCACAAAATTTCAGGGCTAGAGCACTCCCGATGCTACAACAACTATACAAAATATCAACAATTTCCTCCTTAGAAATCTACCAAACACAATGAATCAGCTCTCTTCGATCACCCTACGATCGATCCTCAAATTTCTTTTGGCAAGAAATCTGTTGAGCAGCTATTCTCCTTCTGCTCTTTGTCAGCTTAGCTTAGGCTTAATTCTGCACCAGCAGAATCTTCACCCCAACAGCAAATGCCAAAGATCTGCAGCTCAACTCCCGGTTCACGACACTCTACACAACAATCAATTTCTGGACTATGTCACCCTGGTTGGCCTCTACGTGAGTAGACTGGCTCAACGCAATGCAGACTTTTCCTGCGTCCCTCTGGAAGGCACTGCGCTGTCTCTGTGTCACCCAGCTGGGACTGCGTCAACCCCTGCGTGGTTCTTGTTGTCTCTGCGTCCTTCTGGTGTTGCACTGTTGTTACACAACGTTTTGTCACCGTCCCTGCAATCCCCCATCCCACACATTGGAGGGCTTTTCCCGTGACCTGTGAGCAGTGACATGCCCTGAAACCACTTTCATGGCATCCCCTTTCATAAGGGCAAACATTCCTTTGAAGAAAGTTTCCTCTGAAAAACCCTAAAAACAGATCTTTTTGCCTTGGCGCGACTAGCCAGTTCAGCCCTCGCGCTAATGGGGGAAATCCACCATAGAGGGTGTGCCTACTGGCGCTCTGTCCCTATCTCGCGCCAAGCTTAATAAGGGATGTTTTTTAAAAATAAATGGCAGAAGTTTGATTCCAACAAACTCCTGAACGAGTCATCAAAAGGAGTTGGGTGGTTTGGCTCCGGATCTCCATGTATGGGAAGTGGTTTTCCACCTATCATGGAAGCTTCCTTAGAGATAGGGCCTATCCCATGATTATAGGGATCCCAACTCCCCTTCCTCCATCTATAAAAGCTTGCCTTCTCACTGAGCAAGCTCGTTGAACTTGTAGGAAGGAAACTATAGCCAGACAACTGTCGAGAGCCAAGCCGAAGAGAGAGAGCTTCGTCCCGTTTCCGACAGGCTTTATTGAGACGTGCTCTGCCGTCAGCCCTGCCGAAGGAAGATCAAGCGTCAGAGCTTTGGGTTGTAATCTTTTTTTTGTTATTTTGATATAAGTGACTTTGATTATGGTTCCATTCATGTGTTTATTTATTTTTTATGCAATGAATTACTGATTGATGTATGGTTACATGTTTTAGATTTTACGTTGTATGTCTTTGTTTCCTTGCATGTGTGCAGGTGTTTGGACGTGTCGAGTGAAAGGATCGTGATCTGCCAAGCGAGGGATGGGAAGCATCATCCTTTTCTTCAACGACCACTGCGTAGGATTTTAGGTAGGCAATTCGTTATGATTTTTGTTGTTTTGTAACTAGGAACCTGCGTCACTTTGTGACTTGATGGTTGCTAGACCCGATCTGGGCTAGTAGGGATCGCCTCTGTCCGCAGAGGGGATTTACCTCCTCAACAAACTGACGACTCCATTGGGGAAGTCAGTTGGAGTTAGTCTTTTCTCTTTTGGTTTTTTCTGGCTTTTGATTGATTGATTTGCTCTTCTGGTTCGCCTCCTTTTGGTGTAAAACCCCTGTTCAGCCCCTAGAAGATCTGATCCAGTCTTTGTTTGCTCTTTTTTCATTTCTTCCCATAGTAAACTTGATTGGCACGGTTTATCACTTGATAGTCGCGCCAACTGGCGCTAGTTGCTAGTTAGGCCCCCGCGCCAACGCTATTTTGGCGCAGATTACAGCCAAACAGTCGCATCAACTCTGTTTAGTGTTAGGGTTTGCTTGGTTTTGAGCTCTCTGAACTTGATTTCTGGTCCTAGTGTCATTTTTATGAGTGATTGAGTGCCTTGAAGCCTTTGTTCACTGTGTTTGACCCTTGTACTCCGGTTGTTTGCCCTTTACCATCAGTTTTTCATTCTAGCCCTAGGGTTTCTAGGTGCTATAGTGTACTGAGCCTCCCGTGGGTGTTTTGGGTCCTTGTTTTCCTGGTTGACTTCATTTTCGCTTCTTTGCATTTGTTTTGTTGGATTCCATTGTATCATTGAGTCAGTTGAGTGATTATTCTCTCTTTCATTCAAGTTTCACTTTGTCTCATTTCAAGCCTAGATTACACGATTTGTGTGAGCCTTCTTGAGATTCTTCTTCGATTTAAGGGATTTCTCCATCAGTTTGGGTCTTGATTATGTGTGTTTTCATTGAGTGAACTTGTTTGTTTCAGCTCTCTCACTATCATTTCTTGAATTGGTTTCTTCATTAGTTTTTTCATTCGTTTGGTGCATTTGCTCTTAAACATTGAAAAATACAAAAACAAATCTCTTTGCATTTTTTGATTAGTGTAGTGAAAATTGAAAGCTTTTCCGCATTATTAGTGTTATATAACTCTAAAAGAAAAGTTTGTAGTTTCATTAGCTTGCATTAGAGACAGTAGTGGATGTTTTTGTGATCGTTTTGTTGTTATTTGAAAAGCTCTCAACCTTCCCGTAGTTAGCTCTTCATCGAACAAAGTGATATATTGTGGCATGTAGTGTGCATTTAGAGGATTTTTGAGACATAACATTTGGTAGGGCCTGAAAATAGAAACATAATTGAAGATTAACTCTAAAATTTATTCAATTTACCTTAAGGCAGCATTGAAACATTAACGAAATATTTAGAGGTCTAGGCTAGTGAGGTGTTCCGACGTCGTTAAACCTAGTAGCTGTCATTTTCCTTTTGGCTTTAGACAGTGCTAGTACGGACTTGTGCTCCCTGTACCGTCGCGTATATAAAGGGAGACCCCACTAGGTTGCTATCCTTTATATGTAGGAAGCCGAGTCTTCCGCCTTTTACCCGTGATACACCAGACACAACATTCGGGGAGATTACCTGCACGTACGTCAAGTCCTTGGTTGATTTTTCTTTCATTTTTTAACCAAGGTGTATATGGCAGTTCATGGATATCGGGTACACCCATCTGCCTAGACTACCAAAGCAGTCATTTCGATCTTTTCTGACTCATTAAATTTGAAAAGGTCATCAAGCGCTTGTCCTTTCACGCTTGTTTCCAAATTGAAAGAGATAGAGTCATCTTTTACTCATTTCTAGACTCTTAAAACATGAAACGGTAAAATTTTCTAGTTTCAATGTGGTAAAATTAATCACCTACGATCACACGCCCTTTTAGAGATTGTTTTTCGGCTTGTTGATTGTTTGCCTTGGTTTTTTCCTGTGTGTCTTTGTTTTGATCTCTTCCTCTTTTTTGCTATAGTCACAGTGGCGAAACCCTCAGTTTCGTCTACTGGTATTCCTTACAGAGACGATTCATCAGAGGTCTCTCAGTGCTCTGTTGAACATCAACAGCCTATTGTATCCGAGTTTCCCGACGGGGGACTGGTTATATCTGAACTTCCCTTTGGAGGACCAGTTGACTTCAATTGGCCCTTGTCCAACGCTTGGTTTGGATTTGGAGTAGGGGAACACTTCCCTCCTCTTACATCGAGATTGCCTTTCTTGGCTGTTGTTATACCTCCTAGCCCTCGTCGTCTTTTAGAAGATCTTGCGGCAGGGTCAGATATGGGCTCGCCCAATCCTTCTCCTAGTGAGGAAATTGCTACATCTGGTGAAGATTACTAGCTTTTTCCAGAAAACATCCCTGAATCTTCTGCCATTTCTTCACCTGGTCCTTCGCTTCCAGCGGGATATAGGTCCTTAAGTCAGGTCATGGCCACTGTGGCCTCTATGGGAATATCGACTCCATCCACGAGGCCGGTTATTCCTTCGTTAGGGATGTCGCCATTGACACCTCTCACGGTATCTCCTTTTGTCACATCAGTACCTGTTAGGCCTACTCTCTACGTAGCTGCGTCTACGCCCGCTATCACTACTCAGTGAACCAAGGCCTCATCAGTTCCTGAAGACATTTACATAGATTTTGTTATTCTGGAGAATATTTCTCCTGAGAAGTATCGGTTGTCTTTACAGTCGTCAAACTCCGAGGTTGGTCAGTCCTCTCAAGATCTCAATCGTCCTTACTTTTCCCATTATGGACCGGATGGTACCCCGATTTACGTATTTCTTTATCAATATGACGAGCAGAGCAACCCTCTTCGTTTTCCTGCTCCCGAGGCTTATCAGTATATTAACGGTTTTCTATCTGCCAGGCTGGGCAACCTTCTAAACCACAAGGACAACCCTTCCAGGGACAACCTTCGCCCCAACCAGGTTATCTATATGACCTACAAGGACAACCCTTACAGGGGCAACCTTCGGGCCAGCAGGGATTGTTGTACGGTCAGCAAGGGCAGTCTTACAACCCTCAAGGTCAACCTCTATAGCCTCACTCTGTGGTCCAACCAGGGCAACCTCGAGGACCCACAAGCCAACCGGGGTATCAACCTAGACCGTTGTATGGTCTTGGGGGGCAAACCCATCCTTCTCAACCATTGGTGCAGCCTCAGCAACCTCAGTTTCCAATTGGTTTGAATGTTGCACAGCCAGGGCCATCCTATGGTCCTGTCACAGGTCAACCTGGTTATCAGGCACAACCTGGCCCTCTCCCGCCATCAGGCCAACCTGCTCAGCCGAGGTAGCCTGGTGTCCTTCATCAGCCAGGTCAACCTGTTCACCCAGGCCAACTTGTTCAACTAGGGCAGCCTGCGCAGCCAGGTCAACTTGTTCAACCAGGACAACCTGCACAACCAGTTAACCCTGCTCAACAGCCGATCTATTCTATGCCACAGCCGAATCTGCTTGTACGCCCAACTTATCAGGCTCAACAGGGCCCCACTTACCAGCAGCCCGCTCGACACGAAGGCGGCTATTACCTTCAAGGTCAGTCTCGACTGATTTACAACCCGCCCCAAGGTTCTGGTTATTACCTTCAACAACCAGGCTATACTTATACTCCGCAGTCAAATCCATACACTGCTCAAACGGGGCCCACATACAATCAGGGTCAGTACCCTGGTTATCAACCCCCATACCCTGGTTATCAACAACCGTATCAACCCAATTATACATCTTATACCCCCTATGGTCAGAATCCTCCAGGACAGAACCAATGGGGGCAGAATTATGCTCAACCAGGTTGGAGTATAGGTACAGGTCCTTATCGGGGACCTGGCATGCCTTTTAATCCTCAGTTACCTTTCCTCGCCACGTTGGAATTACCTAATGTATCTAAATTGACCAATGATCCGATTCTTCATAATCCATATTGGCCTCCGGTTTCGACAAAGGTACCGGGTGACTGTCCCAAGTTTGAAGGTAAATCTGGGGAAGACCCCCAAGCACATGTCATGACATACCATTTGTGGTGTTCTTCGAACTCTTGGGTGGATGACTCGATCCGTCTACGTCTTTTCCAACGCACTCTTACTGGCGCTGCTGCTAAATGGTACATAGAACTACCCCGCGGTATTTTTCAAGACTTTCATACTCTAGCTATGGAATTCCTGACACATTTCCAGTTACCGGTTCGTTATGAAGCCGGGACGCATCTCCTGACATCTCTAAAATAGGACAAAGCCACTCATATTTTAGATCATATTCATGAGTGGAGACATCGTCGTCGTCTGATTAAGTTCGATATTCCTGATAAGCTTCTAATTCACTGGTTCACTACCTCCTTTTTCAATAAGCCATCGATCGTGCCCAGTACCTCGACTTAGTGTACTCTCAGTCCGGCACGTTATATGATATCTTGATTGATGCCCTGCGGCCAGGGACCTCTAAAGCACCACCTACCCCATCGGTTGACAGTGTTATTGGTTTCGTTTCTCAGACTTCTCGTAAGTCTTCTAATGGGAATCAGAAGTCCAATTCTTCCAATAATTCTGCTCCTCCCGCTACTCCAGATTCTAGTAAGACCGCGGAGGTCAATGCCGTTCAGGCTAATCCTACGGACAAGGCTTCCAAATGAAAGAAGAAGGGCAAAGGCAAAGCCAAATCCGATGCCCCAAAGCCAGAACCCTCCAAACCACATGCTGATGATGGTTCGCAACGAAAACCGAAGTACCCTTGCCTGATCTGTGACAAAGACCACTACACCAAAGATTGTCCCCGACAATCCGAGGTTAGTCAACTTCCTAAAGGCTCTAAGGGAACTCTGGTAGTTCTTAAGGAACCTTTTCCATCTCAGCAGACCCAGATGGTCGAGAAGCCTTCACCATCTGCACCATTTGGGTCCCAAGTTTTCATGATGAATGGTGCTGCACCTGTTTGTATTGCCACTCATTCGAAGGATTATGCCGGATCACGCCAGGCAGCTGGGAAGGAAATCGTTGATGGCCCGCCTCCCCCGCCTGCCTCTGGTCCTTTAGAACTTGAGAAGCCCAGTGCTGAACCTGTTGTACGGCCACCTTCCAAAGGTGTTCTTTGAAAGTCTTCCTATAATCCAAATGCCCGTGCTGCTCAGCATTACAGCATTGTTGAGGATTTGGCACAGGTGCCTTCCGCAATGTCTGCGTTGGAAGTGCTTCAAAGTTGCCCATCTCAACGGAAAGCTTTGTTATCTACAATCGATGGAATTGATCCTGCTAATTCTAGCCTTCTCACCTTCGATCTAGAGAATTTTGTCCCCCGACTTCCACATCAAATCACCCTTGTTATACAAGTCAGTATCAACGACCTCAAAATTCATAGAGCCATTGTGGACGAAGGTGCCTCTACCTGCGTTATGTCATCTGCCTGCTGGAAGGCCATTGGCTCTCCAGCCCTCACTTCATCTCCCAATGCCCTCGAGGCATTCGATGGTAGGGAATCAAAACCCTTGGGTGTTCTCGCGAGTTTACTGATCACATTACAATGTAAGACAGTCAACGTTGAAGTAGAAGTGGTTGATGCCAAACTCAACTACAATGTTCTACTTGGTCGCAGCTGGACCCACGCCATGCTATGCATTCTGTCCACCCTCTTTCAACTTTTGAAGTTTCCACATGGGGGCAAGATTATTACAGTCGATTAGTTGTCTTTCTTTACCTCATCCTCCGAGAACAACGTGCCATACGTGGATCAAATTCCTAATCCCCCCGACAATGTAGGACCTGGTCTTTTCAAAGACCCCGTTCTCATGGGTATTTTTCCCATGCCACCATCGAACACCGTTCAAGTCAACATGATCTCTAGGTCGGATGACCCATGGATCATCCCTTCTCCTGAACAGGTGACCTCTTTTGGAGAATCGATGCCTCTGACCCCAGTTGAAATTAATTATTGTGAGATCATTGCTGCATCGGATCCTCCTCCTACTGAAAATGCTCCTTTGAGCATGGCTCTTGATGTTTATTCTCAATCCCCTTGGCTCGGTGCTGCAGATTTGCCTGATCCTTTGAGAGAAGTTTTTCCGTTTGACGAAGCTATCGTGGAGACGATGTCTCTTGAAGATCTGCCGTGGAGCGATGGACATCATCATTCCTCGTTTATGCCCGGCCTGGGGGCAATGTCTGATTGTCACGAGCGTTTTATATCCGGTTATCCCCCGCCTAAACCTGCTCCTTTGAGCTCGTCGGAGCATAGTTCCTCTTCTTGTGTCAAGCTCCTAAAACAATGAAACACGCTACTTTGAGGACAGTTCTTAAGTGTGTCAACCTCGTTAAAATAATGAAACACGATCCCGTTCAATTCGAGTTTTGTTAGGTTTCGATCGAATCTCTTGTGTTTTGAACCTTCACTCCATTTTCTATGGACTGAAGCTTGGGGGGCATGTACCTCGAATTGAGACACCATGCTGGGGGCATGCCCATTTTCCCTTATCATTTCAAGCCTAGTTTACATTTGTGTTTTAAGCTTGCATAAAAAATAAAACTCATCTTCAAGCATAGTTTGCATGTGTGCTTTTAAGCTTTTGTAAAAATAAAATATGATTGGTGTTATGCATTTTGTGAGCTTTTAACTTTCCCATTGGGTCATGTTATATGCAGCTAATACATTAGATAACATTGTATTAGACAATTGCATAACATATTAAAAAACATCATCATATGTGAAAAAGATCCATGCAGAAATATATATATATATATATATATATATATATATATATATATATATATATATGTCTAATGTTTGTGCATCACATAAAATCCAAAAATATACATGTCTGTTTTAATAATATCCGGAGACAACATGTCTCCCAAAAATATGAATATAAAAAGCATAGGTGACTAATCAGCGTGGTGCTCTTGGTAGCATGTTACTGTCCGCACCAATCGCCTCAGTAAGCGATGAAGGCGACTAGGCACCCCCACTGTGTGCTTCTGATAAGCCATAGGGACATCTGCTAGGCGAGCATAATCAGGAATCCTACGGGCGATTCCCTCTAAGTTCTGAACCAGCTCGTTCCCCTCGCCCCCCTCACCTTGAGGGTCATAGGCGAGAGGGGTCCTCCGCGCGATCGACGACATCCCGGCGGGCCTCTCTGGGCCAACATTTGCATACATATAGGATCGATTATTAGAACATGCATGTATACCAAAAAAAATTCATAAAATTCATAAAATCAAAAAGAGTCTTACCCAGCTCTTCATCCCAGTCCTCTCCTTCTGGGAGTGGAAGGTCTGGGTCTCTTGTGAAGTCAGTACCGGCATAGGGCCATTCCTCTATGACGATCAATTGTCGCCGAAGCCATTCGAAGAACTCGGGCTGCCATGACATTTGCTGGCCCCCTCCTGCTCTGGCCATCAATGCTGCCCATCGAGCCATCCGTGGCTCTCTCAAAGGTGGATCTGCGACTATCGCCCCCTGGCCTTGGAAGATAGGTAGCTATTTGAGGATGAACGATACCAAGATTGACCTGTACCCAAACTGCTTCAGTTTCCCCTTTTTACATTTAGTCAATTTCTGTTTGATATTCATGGTTACGGTTGTAGCCCAGTCAAATAATGTCGGGTTCATACATTCTGATGCTAAGAGGAGCTGTGTTTTGGTGGCCTCATGTGGCGCCTGCGACCCCGCAGCCCGTGTAATGGTATGGAGCACCACTATGAGTGCTAGGTTGGGAACAGTGTGAATGTCAACTTTCCCACTACCTGATCCTGTTTGTGCCCCTGGGCACACTCTGTCCATAACCATTGACATCTTTTCGCTAGAAAGCCTAGTACCTGTCATAATCGAAACTGGACCTCTGCGAGACAATCCAGTGATGAAGTAAACATTGGACACTCCGAGTTCCAGCACTTGATCTCGAAGCCTAAAATTCTCATTCTCATCCCAGATACTGATCAAGTATTGTAACAATTTAGGTTGCGCCCTGAGACATGGTGTCAAGAAGGATTTCTTTAAACCGCAATCCCGGAGAGCATTCATGCATTGCTCATTCCCCATTGCCATTTCGTCCTCTTCACTGTGCTCCCTTTCTTTCCATTCAATCACCATTGTGGCTTTATACCTGCATCAAATTGGTCATAAGCATATCATAAGACCCCTTGGGCATTCAAAAATCCAATTGATTGGCTCAATTTTTGTCAAATTTGAGCGGAAAATGAGGTTGCGCGGTTGGCGCAACTGTTTCGTTGACAGTTGCGCCAGCGGGCGCGACCCCTTTGCAAAAAAAGCTCGGTTGGCCCGGGTCCGTGCCTCATACCCACGCCAACCGTGGAAGCCCTAAATTTTCAAATTCTCCCCTCAGGGATGCCAAACCAAGATGGAAAGCTATGAAATATGAATTAAAATGTAGCTAATGGAAGCACCTCTTACCTGGAAAAGACGAGATCTGAAATGATGCATTGGATCGTCCACAATCGTCACCACAAGGTCACAAGGAAAAACTCACTTTCGCTCTGCTCAAGAGGTAAAAAGTAAAAAGTAAATATGTTTTTACTATTTTTGTCATATTTATAACTTTTCAAAATCAAATTAGGTTTTGGAGCTTATTTTTCTGATATTTTATCATATTTTGTCGAAAAATGGGTTTTACGCTTGCTTTTTGAGCAGCGACAGGTTTTCATGCGACTAGGACGATGATACGAGTTGTATTTTATACTTTTTCGGACTCGGTAAAAACATGAAAAAGTCACTACTGGAGTCATCTTTCAGCGCTTTTCTGACTCTCTAAAAATGAAAAGATTGTCGAGTCGCTTGTCGTTTTGATCTCGTTAAATTGGCTGCGAAACGACATCTACCTAGTATACGTTTACCCCTTTTTCGGGCTGGGATAGGTTATTTACGAAAAAAGGAACACCCTAGCCTATCGCGACTAGGAGGTTTTCTCAGACACAGTTTTCTATGTTTTCAGATTTGAGGAACTATCTATGAAAAGGGACTGTTGGAGTTTACTTTTTCGCTGTCTTTTCAAACTCTCTAAACATGAAAAGACACCAAGTTCTTCCTTTGTTATACTCGTTAAAACCTGATGACATCGGACTCCGTCATAATGATGATACTCGAGTTCCTCCTTCCTAGGGCTCGTTAAATGTACTAGGTTGGATTTTTCCGAAGGACAAACTTATATCGCAAGCATATGCTATTCCCTTCAAGCTTGTTTCCAAAAATAATTGGGGTACTCGCCAAAAATGGTGGGGGAAAAATGGAACCAGTATCACCATCGTGTCGATAGTATGTCGCTCTTGAACATGGCACTTGTTTGCATTCGTGTCGGGTTGGAGACATCTCATCTCGTTCTCTGCTTGCCTCCGTGGGTTTGGGTAATCCCTTTTGACTGCTCATCTGCTCTTTGCCACATCATCATGACCTCAGATCCTTTGATGTCAAATACTGCCAAATCTAGTGTCATGCTGCCGATATGTTCAAGAGAAGTTGGCTTCTGTAGTTTTCAACCTCCCTCTGATTCTCTATTGATCCTGATTCACAAACATTATGTTCCTCTGTCTCGTGTCGATGATGTGGGAAACACTATGGCCCACCTTCGATCAAGGTCACTTCTTGTCGACTTCAACTCATTATCCAGGGAGCTGATCTAGAGACTCCCTTCCGGTACCTTAGGGTCTGCATGCCTCAATGTTAGGTTCTTCGCATTCGACGCAAGGTTTTCATCATTGGCCTTCGATCAGATGATTCTGCGGGTGTTCGACATCATCTCACTGTTCACATTCCGTGGATTGTCCCTGTAGTACCTTGAGGGCCATCCTCATTATTGATGGTACCTCTCGCGTCTGTTAAGTACTTTCATTATTGGCTGGTAATCAGACGGTGTTCTCGCATGGTCGACTTCAACTCACTTATTCACATGCTTGGACTTGTACTCTGTTCGGGTCGAGATGGAGCGCAAGACCCTGGATTTTTTCTGATGAAATCCAGGTTGTGGATTCTGTGGATTATCATGATTAGTTACATGACTCATTTGATTGGATGGATGCAACCATACCTGAGTCTACTTGTTGATCCTTCTTACTGGATGGCTGCGCCCATACCTTCGATCCCGATTATTGTACACTCTATTATGGATGGTTGCACCCATACCACATATCATGTATTTGAGATATCAGTTGTATTTGTCTTTGCAGGTTTTCCGACGGCAATGTTTTCAGTTGGGCATGTTAGCCCCCCATAAAATTCTTGTCAAGCAAGCAGGGGGCTGGATAGCTTTGGAGCCTTCAAGGAATGCATTTTCCCGAAAACTCATCATCCTTGAAGTCCCTCCATGCTTTGCCTCACTCAAATTTTCTATGCTGATTCCCCTTCCCCAAAGAGCCTACTGTTACCTCTCATGCCCCTGCAAACTACCACAGTTTCCCCCTTTTCTTCCCTGTCAAATTCCCCTTTAATTCCCCAAAACCTACCAAATCCCCTTTCAAATTCTACCCATGTCCCTGGCTTGGCCTGATTCGTTCTATACCTCCCTATCGTTACCCTTATAAGGCTTCAAAATGCATTAAAATGGCTTTAAAACCCACTCTGAACCTTATATCAGGCCTAGCCCCTCTTCCGATAGCCGCGCGCCTTGTCCTCCATGTGATCCCGAGCTGAAACCACCCGCGAAGTCCAAAAGGCGCTTACCTTTGTTGTTCATCGAGTGCGACGGCAGCCGTTGATCTCGATTGATCGGACGATGAACATTAACCCCAATGCCCCCCGTGTTTCCCCGTTCCTTTTACATCCTGCGCCATCGTCGTCCATTTACGCATTGATCTAACGGTTCGGAGCCTATCCGCCCAGTGGACCCCGCCATGCACTATTCCAAACCAACCTGGTTTATTCCGCACCGCTTATGCGCAGCTGGTGGTTTTCCCCGAGCACCCAGCGATTCCATTCAGCGCTCGCCACTTGTTCCCTGTACAACGGCAAAACCGCTCTCTCCCCGCGCATTATCTTTCGGTCCAAGTCACACAGCGAAATTTATGTAGGTCGTCCGATCTCGAGCGTCTCATCCGACGGTCGTCAATCAGCAGAGTTGCGCAAGGTTTAGCCCGAAGTCCCCGTACACCCGACCCACTGTCTATCGCCCTAGATATGTTTTCAATCGTCGATCTCATCTGCGATCGACGGTCCAGTTTTGTTCCTCCGCCGTTGACTGTTCCACTGTCTCTCGTCCCGCCACGTCACCTCCACGTGTGCCCACCATACACCCATTCGTTCTGTTGCATATAACGTTCAAAGTCAGGATTTCTAAGGTTATTTGGTTTAAGAATGTTTATTGCTGCAGTCTACCATCTATCTCGACTTCCGCTTCGCGCTACGTCCTTCCACCATAGCACTGTTCTGTATAGTCATTCCCATCATCCACGCCGCGTCCATCATCCCCACCCATTGATTTCTTGGCAAATTTGTTGTTTTGCAAGGTTTTTAAGAGTTAATGGCCGCCACGATGCACATCTCTGCTACAAGGACAGATAGATCAAAGAAGATCATTTACAGGGGCAAAATTTATGAGCAAAGACCCGGGAAGGTAAAGATAGGACGATCATTTAAAGGAACAGGGTTTAAAACTCTACGGAAAACCTTCCAGGGCCATTAAAACTGGAGCTAACCTAACAAAAGTAGAGATGAATCGGCAGAGTGTTTCAGTACGAGGCAAAGGAGATTAAGGCACGCTAATGAAGATTTTGAGCCTTAAATCAACGGTTAAGAAGCAAAGCATCGGTTTGAAGATCCCGAGGATCGATCAAAGGATCTTGAGTACAAGTAAAAGGTAATATCAGGGTTTATTCATCAGCAGAATGTTTTTCTTCATCAAGTATAGGGTGCCCATACAACTTTTACTATGCACAAGGTCCCTAAAGGAATTTCCACCCTAGCAGCAGTTCAAAGCAATTAGAACATTTATGTAGCAGACTTCTCAGTGGTTCATTTGCCTTTGTTTATTCACCACAAGTACAACATCATAGCCGAAATATGTCAAAATCATATCTAAGAAGATCACTCTTTCACAAAAGAGGAGACAGAGATGAAATACTCAACATTCAAACAGAATGGGCTTCGGCCCTCGTTCTTTTCAAGGGTTTAATACAGCATTTAGTGTTCACCTACCTTCTGAGTCGATCTTCCATTCATCCGCTACTATAAAAGCTCTTGAGAAAATATTGTAATGGCTGTTGATGAGATATCAGAGAAATGCAAGTGTTTTCTTCTTGAGACAAGTTCTCTGTGTAATATTGTAAGATAGGTCGAGATTTGATGTATTCAGACTGAATGTTCAAGCTGTGGGCATTGATGTACCTGATTGGTGTTGTTTTTAAATATGACAAGCATTTTTCTTTGGATCCTGATCTAAAGCATTTGGTGATGTTTTCCTATCTATGTGTTTGATTTCATTTCATTCCGTTTCTACTGGCTCGCATCAGAAGTTTGGCATAAGATTTACCCTTGATAGGTACCTTATGTTGCTGCTCTCCCAGCCTTTTATGTTTTCTGCTTTATATGTGTATCTCGAATATTGATTTTAACTGATTTAACTAAAGGTAGTGGATGTTATTTTGCTCTTGGATGTATGAATTAATGAAATCTATGTTCAAATGTTCTTTTTAGGATTTAGTTGGATGAGTTGAGAACACTGGGAGGTCTAGAACCCTGTCTCTGCCTCACTAGGATCTTTCCATCTCAATCAAGCCTTTCTAAGATCCCTTGTATTGCCTCTGATTTTTTCCAAGCAGGTCTGGAGTTAAATGACCTCTGACCTGATCTATAGCCAGAATTGGATGGTTCTCCTCCTTTCATTTTCAATTCTTAATGTTCCATTTCACCAATCATCCTTTAAGATCCAAATGCCCTATATGACTAGCCCAACTGAAAGCTTGCACATTGAACACAAGTAAATCCTTTCTTGACTCCATTTCCCAATGGCCTTGATGTTCCCGAGTTATCTTATCTTGCCTAAATTTCCCTTTTGCTCATCCCTGTCTTATATTGGACCCTTCTTTCCTGATTCCCAACAACCAAACATAAATAATCAAACAAACAACCCTGAGCCTATAACTAGCTTAAAATCTAACCTTGAGCCTTAAATGACATATACCTTTGGCAAATATAGAGAGATCCCTCTCTGGACCTAGGAGGGCTAGATCCTAAGGTTTGAAAGTGGTTCTATGTTGTCTCATCTTTTGGTCTGGTCAACCTGGCCAAAAAATGGGAACCCCAACATAATGGCGACTCCGCTGGGGAATCTTAGTGCACTTCACCTTAAATATTTTTAAAGACTCAGAAGCTTAGAACTCTGGTTAGGTTGACAGTAAGTCACTCCTTTCTTGAATCGACCTCTATTTTTGGGTGTCCATCATACTCTTAGACAGAGCCTGGAAAGGGCCAGGTAGCCTCCGGATCTCACCCTCCTCGGAGGTGACACATCTGGTAAATGCCGTCCCAGTCAATCTCTAGTTGGAGTTTGCTGTTTTTGAGGAGATTCCTGAAAGGTGATAGTGCTTGAGCACTGTGGTGGACAGCGTAACCCCTTAAATATATCCTAAAACCCTCCACCTGGCGACTCCATTGTTCCTAAACTAAAAAACTCCACTGGTGATCAGTAGGCCTACTGATTAACTTGGTTTCACAAAGACTCCACTGGGAGACTGGCCTCTGAGACAACATCAACCACAGTAGAAGTAGCAAATAGGGTTAAGCTGCTTGGCTAGGAAACAACATTCTGGCTTTTAGAACCATTCACACAAGAGCTTATCCCAACCCTGACCCACCTGAAATAGTTGACAATCCGGAGAGTATCCTCAAGGGAGCTCCTACACTAAGAGACCAACTGTTTCCAGCCACATTCCTAGAGCTAATTCTGCACCAGAAGACCTAGTAGCTCTATCACATTTTCTCCCTGACCTAGACCTACCTAATAGGCTATCAAGAACTAGGTCATTCAATCATCTAGACCAGCCAAACCTTGAGCTTCACAGTACACCATCTCATAGTGGTCAATGCACTAGGGACAGAGAAACCCCTCCATCTACACCACCTGATATCCACTTCATTCAAAACTTGGGGCGCTCTCACCCTAGATCTGCTCAGCAGACTTCCTCTGGTCCTAATATCCCTGTCATCCATATACCAGCTGCTCAAGCCAACCCTATACCTCATCAGAACATTATCATGGCAGCTTGGTATGCACCCCTGGTTTTACCTCAGCCCTTGTTACCCTTACCCAATGATTATCAGTCAAAAATCCCACACTTCACTGCTAAAGAATCCATCACAGCCCAGCAACATGTAGATAAGATGGAGGATTCTTTCGACTACATGGAGATTGATGACGAAACAATCAAAATGAGAATCTTTGCCCAAAGCTTAGGGGGTGATGTAAAGAAATGGTTTAAAAGCTTACCTCCTGGCAGTATCCAAGATCTCCCTGCATTATATCAGACCTTCATAAACAAATGGGAAACTAGAGCAAACCCTCGCCAACTCTTAGGAGAATACATGAGCCTTAAAAGGAATATAGGGGAGAACGTCCATGATTACACCACAAGATTTAACAGCATTTACAATTCCCTCCCTCCACATATGAAACCTCCACAAGGTATGGCCCTAGAAAAATACCCCGAAGGCTTTGATGCCGACATGGCCTATGAGCTTAGGGATAAAGAATACACCACGTTGGAGGACATGCAGAAAGGAGCAGTGAACATAGAGGCAAACCTGATTGAGAAAAGAGCAAGACCGAGATCTGAGAAGAGGGTAACATATAGGGATGACACGATAGCTTCCACGTCAGACCCAAACTATGACAGACTATCTAAAAATGTGTATAAGCTGCAACAAATGATGGAAAAAATGGTTGTCACAGTTAGCAATCAGAACAGAAACCAGAACCAAAATCAAAACCAGAACTTTAGAAGGAACAACAATGCTCCCAATAGACAAAAAGAATCAGATCAACAAATTATTCCCCCATTCCAAAACTTCCTCGATGAAGATGAGGGAATCAAAGAAGAGTCTGAAGGGAACACAATAAACATGTTTGAAACAGAAGACTCAGTCCTTAACTGTGATTCAGGGGAAGATCAGCCCTCACCTTCATACTGGGATGAGGAACGGTTAGAAACCGAAGATTACAGGTTAGGATTTGAAAATGCCATGATGCAGGTCAGAGAACAATATGAACTTAGGAGCAAAAAGAACCAAGAAAATTCCACAACAAAGACTCCTGAGGTTACCATCAAGAAAAGACCTGATAAAACTTCTAAAGCATCTGCTGTAAATAGCAAAACAACAGCTGAAAGTTCTGGCAAAAACAAAGAGAAAGACAACCAAGACACTGAAAAACAAAGCCAACCAACCAGCAGCGCTAGCACCTCAGTTAGTGCTCCTGATAAAACGATTCCTAACCCTGTACATAATGAGAAATTAATAACTGATTCGATCACCAAGGTGGCTAATAAAACAGAGTCGAGCATTTCCAAGAGTCAGTCCACTTTCAATTTGGAAAGTGAGATTGCAAAAATTAAAATCTCTGTCCCGCTCTCTGAGCTGGCCGCTCAGGATGTATATAAAGGCCAAATTTTGAAAGCGTTGAATCTGGGGGAAAACAACGACACTGTGAATTTGAGTGATGATCAACCTGCCCTCCTGTTTGGTCCAAATATTGAAGGAAAGTTTCAAGAAGGGGTAGTCCCACCTTTTTATATCAGTGTCAACATTCATGACAAAATACTCCACAATGCCATGCATGATTCTGGAGCATCGCACAATTTGATGCCTAAGGTGGTGATGGAAAGACTAGGCCTAGAGATAACACGACCCTACAAAGATCTATATTCGTTTGATTCTAGCAGAGTAAAATGCCTAGGCCTAATCAAAGACTTGTGTGTGAGCTTGACCCAGATTCCTGCTAAGTGTATGGTCATGGATGTGGTGGTGGCAGATGTACCACCCAAGTACGACATGCTGCTATCTAGATCATGGGGAGCCAAACTGCAAGGAACAATGTAGATGGATGGCTCATATGCCACTATCCCTATCTTTGGCCAACTTAGAAGACTGTATAGAGAGTCCCAGATGAAATTCCTAGTCAGTAGCCCCGAGAAACCTGAAAACTCCCCATTATTCTCTGTGCGCACAGACCTGGATTCTTTCATTCTTTATAACAACCAATCCTTAGGAGAGCCAGAATCACAACGCAGAAATCCAAGCAAGGGCACAGAGCCCATGGACTTTATCATAATGGCTACCCTAGAAGAATATGATGATGAAAACCATGGGCAGGGTATTGAAAACGAAACTCTAAGTGAACCAGAAACAGAAACAGAATGTAAACAGCAAGGTAGCCAACTCTCTGAACCCCATGCGTGTCATGAAGAACAAAACAACCCGTAGCCTAGTATAGACTCCCCAACGCAACATAATGGCGAACCCCTGTGGGTAATGAATTTCGATGGGTCCTGTACTAGGCAAACTGCCGGAGCAGGGGTGTGGCTACATAACACAGAAAATGACTACACTGAGAGCCATGCTGTCAATCTGCACTTCAAATGTACAAATAATGTTGCAGAGTATGAGGCTCTTATCCTAGGCTTAAATATGTTAAAAAAATTAGGATCCCGTAGGGTAACTGTGTTAGGAGACTCTGAGTTAGTTATCAAACAAGTAAATGGTGAGTACGCAGCGAAACACCCCAGGTTGAGGGCATATAGGAACGATGCCATGGATATATTGAAAACTTTCATGGAGTATGAATTGGTGTTTGTTCCCAGGAGTCAAAATGTCATTGCAAATGGATTAGCTTGTCTAGCCAGTTCATATCCTAAGACTCCAGCTGACCAACAAATCATCATTCAGACCAAATTCTGACCTGCAGTGCCAGACAACGAAAAATATTGGCAGGTCTTTGAAGGAGACAAACAGATTGAAGATTTTCTGGTGGGCAGAAATGAGTTTGAATTTACTGATTCAGACTCAAAATCTGATGACAGCTGCCCAAGTGAGGATCCCCCAAATGAACAAGAAACACCCTGTAACATAGAAATAAACGCCCTTTCTGAAGAAACTGGAAATCCAACCGGAAAGTGTGAAAACGCAGATAGCGAAGAGATAGAGGTGCTGCAGGCCAAAGACAAGAACATGCCCAGAGGCCTAACACCCTTAGAGGACCTATTTGACTTTGATGATGTAGCAAAAAAGCCTACTATAGAACATGCAGATTCTGATGTAGAAGAATGCAACATAGGCACTGAAGATAAACCCAAAATGATCAAATTGGCTAAGTCTATACTTGCAAACATGAAGAACAAATACATTGACCTGTTCAAGGAATTCATTGATGTGTTTGCATGGAGTTATGAAGACTTAAAGGCCTATGACACAAGCATAATACAACACAAGATACCCTTGAAGGAAAATCAAAAGCCTTTCAGACAAAAACTCCGCAGAATTAATCCAAAACAATTGCCTGCAGTGGAAAAAGAGATTAAGAAGATGTATGATGCAGGCATAATAGTCCCTGTGAGGTTTTCTGAGTGGGTATCGAATCTAGTGGCTGTAAGAAAGAAAACAGGGGAAATCAGGCTGTGCATAGACTTCAGAAATCTTAATAGAGCCTCATTAAAAGACAACTACCCCTTGCCTAGGATGGAACATATCTTACAAAAGGTAGTGGGCTCTAAGAGAATCTCCCTGCTAGATGGTTTTTCAGGATATAACCAAGTGTTGGTACTCCCAGAAGACCAACTGAAAACAACATTCACCACTCCATGGGGCACCTTCATGTACGTGAAAATGCCCTTTGGACTGATGAATGCTGGGGCCACCTTCCAGAGAGCGATGGATATAGCTTTCTCAGATGAGATAGGACACTTCATAGTTATCTACTTGGATGACTTCACTGTCTATTCTAAAACTGAAGAAGAACACTTGAAACATCTGAGGAAAGTTTTTGAAAAATGTAGAAGGTATGGTCTGTCACTGAATCCTAAGAAAACTGTGTTTGGACTGCAAGAAGGTAAACTTCTTGGCCACATTATATCTGAGAAAGGGATTAGGATAGACCCACAAAGATTTGAGGGGATACTTCAAATCACACACCTGAGAAACATCAAAGAATTACAGTCCTTCATTGGGAAGATCAACTTCTTGAGGAGATTTATCCCCAATTTAGCTGAGCACCTTAGGAAAATGACCAACATGCTGAAGAAAGGTGCGGGAATTAAGTGGACTGTTGAAGCCAAGAAATCTTTTGAGTCAGTAAAACTTGCACTCACACAGGCCCCTGTTCTGATCAGCCCAGATTTCTCAAAATATTTTCTGATCTTTTCATTCGCCTCCCTGCACACAATAGCTGCAGTCTTGCTGCAAAGGAATTCAAAAGGTAACGAACAGCCAATTGCCTTTTTCAGCAAAGCCTTAAGGGATGCACCCTTGAAGTACAACATTATGGAAAAGCAGGCCTATGCCCTGGTAAAGGCCTTAAAAGACTTTAGGGTGTACATTCTGCATTCTCACACCATTGCTTACGTGCCAAATATAGTGGTTAAAGACATCTTGTCCCAGGACCCTGATGGGAAAAGGGGCAAATGGATTGCTACAATTTTAGAATATGATCTCGAAATAAAACCCACCAAACTGATCAAAGGTCAAGCCCTGGCCCAATTAATGGCTGAATCAAATCTGCAAGCCCTTGGCATTAACATGATAGCTACCTTGGATGAACAAGAAGGATTGCTTGTTTTTACAGTTGAGGAGAAGTTTCAGAACTCTCCTTGGTACTCTGATATCCTTTATGTGCTCACCAATCTCAACGCTCCTCCAGAACTGTCTAAAACTAAGGCCAGATTCCTGAAGCTTAAAGCCAAAAATTACTGCATCTTGAATGAAAACTTATACTGGAAAAACCCAAATGGCCTATTGCTGAAATGTTTGCCTGAACCTGAAGCTGAAAGGATTAAACAAGAGTTCCATGCGGGAGAGTGTGGAGGCCACCTGAGTTGGAAAGCCACTGCAAATAAGATACTCAGGGCTGGCTACTACTGGCCTACACTCTTTAGTGATGCCCATAAAATGGTAACTGCCTGTCATAAGTGCCAAATTTTTGAAGGCAAAAGAAAGCTCCTTCCCCTCCCTTTACAACCCATCACTGTAGAAGGTCCCTTCATGCAATGGGGCCTCGACTTTATTGGAGAAATTCACCCAGCTTCTTCTGCACAGCATAAATGGATCCTAACAGCCACAGACTACTTCACTAAGTGGATAGAGGCCATACCCACTAGGAATGCCACTGATTCTGTCATCATTAGGTTCCTAGAAGGTCATATTCTCTCTCGGTTTGGCTGTCCAAAGAAAATAATCACTGACAATGCTGCTGCTTTTGGATCCAAGAAAATAGTTTATTTTTGCCACAGATACGGAATAGCACTTGGTCATTCAACTGCCTGTTACCCCCAAGGTAATGGCCTAGCTGAATCATCAAATAAAAGCCTGGTGATCATCATCAAAAAGTTGTTGGAAGAGAACAAAAAATCATGGCATAATAAGTTAGTGCATGTTTTGTGGGCTGACATGCTTACAACCAAGAAATCCATTGGCATGTCACCTTTTCAGCTTGTTTATGGTATAGAAGCAGTATTTCCTACCAGCCTTGGGGTACCGGTAATCAAACTGGTCCAAGAGATTCAGACAGAAGAAGACAATATGGTGAGGAGAATAAATGAAACAATCCATCTTCAACAAACAAGGGAGCAGGTTTACAATAGAGCAGTCAAAGTCCAAGAAAACATAAATAAATTATTTGACAAGAGAACCAAAGCTGCTGTTTTCAAATTTGGGGACAAGGTTCTGAAATGGGACTCAAGGAGAGAGGACAAAGGTAGACACGGCAAGTTTGATAGTTTGTGGCAAGGTCCATACATCATCCAAGACATTGTGGGTCCAAATGCGTTTTTTCTATAGGAACTAGATGGTACAGAGCTGTTTGGGGGTCCTGTTAATGGCAGGATGCTCAAGCACTACTTCTACTGATTTTCATTTCCAGTTCCATTCCCATTGTACATACCATTGCAGTTTTTTATTTTTAAAAGAAAAGAGAAAATGTTCCAAAAACAGAGAGAAGGGAAAGGTTCAGACATGCTTAAAACACGAACCATCAGTGTGTGACAATTAGGCCCTAATAAGCCCATGCATTTTCCAGAGTAAGTGCATACTCCAGACCAAGTAGACAAGCAAGACATGTATGACGGTCTTGGTCTGGAGTTTGCTCTTGGTCAGAAAAAATCTCAAGATGAGGCTCATGAAGATATCCTTCCTTAGAATCAGTCTATACAGGAAGCATAAAAGCTGGTCCTAACGCGCTTAAAACCTGGATCAGCAAGAAAGAAAAGAAGAATCAGCTCTAACCTACTAAAAACCAGAGCTGAAACGAAGAAAGGAAGTGACTCTAAAATGCTCAAAACTTGAGTCACAAAGGATGAGAAGGATATTTCGAGTTTCAAATTTTAAAGCCTTCACAATTTTGTTTTCAGTTTTCTGCAGTTTTTGTCCAGGTGCAACTGTATTTATGCCTTGGACTCACAGCAAGTCAGACAGTCTAATCCTGACTTGACTGTTTTTCAATTTCCTGTCTTAGAATGTAGAGAAGAAATCTGCTGGACAGTTTAATCCCAGCAGATATTAGATTAGGTAGAGAAATATGTGAGACCAACAGTCTAATCTGGTCTCATGGAGCAATAAGGGTAAATTTAGAGTAGGTTTATTTTCTGTTTGCATAACAAAATGATGTAAAGGGTCGGCTAGCTCAAATGCACCTTGAAGGGAAAAATGTTAGGACCGTAGTTTGGGTAGGTAGACTGGTTGGGAAAGTTTTTTTGCTGATGTTTTTATCATATTGTGGCAGTTGAAGATCAGAGAAAGAAGGGATGTGCCAAGCAACAGGCATCTGGCCTACACCAAAGATCATCTGCTGGATTCTTGACTCCTTCAAGAAGAAGCCATCCCCATGTGGAGCCACTGTTATCCCCCCCATGAAATTATTGTCAAGCAAGCAGGGGGCTGGATAGCTTTGGAGCCTTCAAGGAATGCATTTTCCCAAAAACTCATCATCCTTGAAGTCCCTCCATGCTTTGCCTCACTCAAATTTCCTATGCTGATTCCCCTTCCCCAAAGAGCCTACTGTTACCTCTCATGCCCCTGCAAACTACCACAGTTTCCACCTTTTCTTCCCTGTGAAATTCCCCTTTAATTCCCCAAAACCTCCCAAATCCCCTTTCAAATTCTACCCATGTCCCTGGCTTGGCCTGATTCATTCTATACCTCCCTATCGTTACCCTTATAAGGCTTCAAAATGCATTAAAATGGCTTTAAAACCCACTCTGAACCTTATATCAGGCCTAGCCCCTCTTCCGATAGCCACGCGCCTTTTCCTCCATGTGATCCCGTGCTGAAACCACCCGCGAAGTCCAAAAGGCGCTTACCTTTGTTGTTCATCGAGCGCGACGGCAGCCGTTGATCTCGGTTGACCGGACGGTGAACGTTAACCCCGATGCCCCCCGTGTTTCCCCGTTCCTTTTACATCCTGCGCCATCGCCATCCATTTACGCATTGATCTAACGGTTCAGAGCCTATCCGCCCAGTGGACCCCGCCATGCACTATTCCAAACCAACCTGGTTTATTCCGCACTGCTTATGCGCAGCTGGTGGTTTTCCCCGAGCACCCAGCGATTCCATTCAGTGCTCGCCACCTGTCCCCTGTACGACGACAAAACCGCTCTCTCCCCGTGCATTATCTTTCGGTCCAAGTCACGCAGCGAAATTTATGCAGGCCGTCCGATCTCGAGCATCTCATCCGACGGTCGTCAATCAGCAGAGTTGCGCGAGGTTTAGCCCGAAGTCCCCGTACGCCCGACCCACTGTCTATCACCCCAGATATGTTTTCAATTGTCGATCTCATCCGTGATCGACGGTCCAGCTTTGTTCCTCCGCCGTTGACTATTCCACTGTCTCCCGTCCCACCACGTCACCTCCACGTGTGCCCACCGTACACCCATTCGCTCTGTTGCATATAACGTTCAAAGTCGGGATTTCTAAGGTTTTTTGGTTTAAGAATGTTTATTGCTGCAGTCTACCGTCTATCTCGACTTTCGCTTCGCGCTGCGTCCTTCCACCATTATTCCAACATAGCACTGTTCTGTATAGTCATTCCCCTCATCCATGCCGCGTCCATCATCCCCACCCATTGATTTCTTGGCAAATTTGTTGTTTTGCAGGGTTTTTAAGAGTTAATGGCCAACACGATGCACATCTCTGCTACAAGGACAGATAGATCAAAGAATATCATTTACAGGGGCAGAATTTATGAGCAAAGACCCGGGAAGGTAAAGACAGGACGATCATTTAAAGGAACAGGGTTTAAAACTCCGCGAAAAACCTTCCAGGGCCATTAAAACTTGAGCTAACCTAACAAAAGTAGAGATGAAGCGGTAGAGTGTTTCAGTACGAGGCAAAGGATATTAAGGCACGCTAATGAATATTTTGAGCCTTAAATCAGCGGTTAAGAAGAAAAGCATCGGTTTGAAGATCCCGAGGATCGATCAAAGGATCCTGAGTACAAGTAAAAGGTAATATCAGGGTTTATTCATCAGCATAATGTTTTTGTTCATCAAGTACAGGGTGCCCATACAAATTTTACTATGCACAAGGTCCCTAAAGGAATTTCCACCCTAGCAGCAGTTCAAAGCAATTAGAACATTTATGTAGCAGACTTCTCAGTGTTCATTTGCCTTTGTTTATTCACAAGTACAACATCGCAGCCGAAATATGTCAAAATCATATCTAAGAAGATCACTCTTTCACAAAAGAGGAGACAGAGATTAAATACTCAACATTCAAACAGAATGGGCTTCGGCCCTCGTTCTTTTTAAGTGTTTAATACATCACTTAGTGTTCACCTACCTCCTCAGTTGATCTTTCGCTCATCCACTACTATAAAAGCTCTTGAGAAAATATTGTAACGGTTGTTGATGAGATATCAGAGAAATGCAAGTGTTTTCCTCTTGAGACAAGTTCTCTGTGTAATATTGTAAGATAGGTTGAGATTTGATGTATTCAGACTGAATGTTCAAGCTGTGGGCATTGATGTACCTGATTAGTGTTGTTTTTAAATATGAAAAGCATTTTTCTTTGGATCCTGATCTAAAGCATCTGGTGATGTTTTCCTATCTCTGTGTTTGATTTCATTTCATTCCGTTTCTACTGGCTTGCATCAGAAGTTTGGCATAAGATTTACCCTTGATAGGTACCTTATGTTGCTGCTCTCCCAGCCTTTTATGTTTTCTGCTTATAAGTGTATCTGAATATTGATTTCAATTGATTTAACCAGTGTAGTGGATGTTATTTCCTGCTCTCTGATGTATGAATTAATGAAATCTATGTTCAGATGTTCTTGTTAGGATTTAGTTGGATGAGTGGAGAACACTGGGAGGTCTAGAACCCTGTCTCTGCCTCACTAGGATCTTTCCATCTCAATCATGCCTTTCTAAGTTCCCTTGTGCTGCCTCTGATTTTGTCCAAAGAAGGTCTGGAGTTAAATGACCTCTGACCTGATCTACAGAGAGGATTAGATAGTTCTCCTTCATTCATTTTCAGTCCTTAATGTTCCATTTCACCAATCATCATTCAAGATCCAAATGCTCTAGATGACTAGCCCAACTGAAAGCCTGCACATTGAACACAAGTAAATCCTTTCTTGACTCCATTGCCCAATGGCCCTGATGTTCTCTAAGTTATCTATCTTTGCCTAAATTTCCCTTTTGCTCATCCCTGTCTTATATTGGACCCTTCTTTCCTAATTCCCAACAACCAAACATAAATAATCAAACAAACAACCCTGAGCCTATAACTAGCCTAAAATCTAACCTTGAGCCTTAAATGACCTATACCTTTGGCAAATATAGAGAGATCCCTCTCTGGACCTAGGAGGGCTAGATCCTAAGGTCTGAAAGTGGTTCTATGTTGTCTCATCTTTTGGTCTAGTCAACCTGGCCAAAACATGGGAACCCCAACATGGCACATTCTCATAAAGAATTTAACCGCTCCCTCTCTCTCGGACCTCATGCTTTAGGGGGCATTTGTTACACAGCATTTTTTCACCGTCCCTGCAATCCCCCGTCATGCACGTTGGAGGGATTTTCCCATGACCTGTGAGCAGTGACATGACCTGAAACCACTTTCATGGCATCCCCTTTCATAAGGAAAAACATTCCTCTGAAGAAAGTTTCCTAAAAACATATCATTTTGCCTTGGCGCGACTAGCCAGTTTAGCCCTCGTGCCAATGGGGGAAATCCACCATAGAAGGCGCGCCAACTGGCGCTCCGTCCCTGTGTTCCACTCGCGCCAAGCTTAATAAGGGATGTTTTTAAAAAATAAATGGTGGAAGTTTGATTCCAACAAACTCCTGAACAAGTCATCAAAAGGAGTTGGGTGGTTTGCCTCCAAATCTCCATGCATGGAGAGTGGTTTTCCACCTATCATGGAAGCTTCCTTAGAGATAGGGCCTATCCCATGATTATAGGGATCCCAACTCCCCTTCCTCCATCTATAAAAGCTTGCCTTCTCCCTTAGCAAGCTAGCTGAACTTGTAGGAAGAAAACTATAGCCAGACAGCTGTCGAGAGCCAAGCCGAAGAGAGAGAGCTTCGTCCCGTTTCCGACAGGCTTTATTGAGACGTGCTCCGCTGTCAGCCCTGCCGAAGGAAGATCAAGCGTCAGAGCTTTGATTTGTAATCTTTCCTTTGTTATTTTAATATAAGCGACTTTGATTATGGTTCCATTCATGTGTTTTTTTTTTTTTAATGCAATGAATTACATCCTCTCTGACTGATGTATGGTTACATGTTTTAGATTTTATGTTGTATCTCGTTGTTTCCTTGCATGTGTGCAGGTGTTCGAACGTGTCGATCAGAAGGATCGTGATCTGCCAAGCGAGGGACGGGAAGCGTCATCCTTTTCTTCAACGACCACTGTGTAGGATTTGAGGTAGAAAATTCGTTATGATTTTTGTCGTTTTGTAACTAGGAACTTGCGTCACTGCGTGACTTTATTGTTGCTAGACCCAATCTGGGCTAGTAGGGATCGCCTCTGTCCACATCTGTCCACAGAGGGGATTTACCTCCTCAACAGCTTCCCTCTCCGGTTTGTCTGTTGCTGCTACTGCTTTCTGCAACACATATTTCTTCAGCCATCTTGCTGGAGATCCAGCTTGATCTGCAATTGCTTTGATACCATGTGAAAATTTCTGAATCCTTATTACAGAAATCCTACTGTTAAATCTTGATTTACTTCTCCTACTTACATAATTTATTAATTCTGAAAATTCAACATTAACATCAAAGTAAATACAGTTAACAACCTACACATACAGATCAAATACTAAATAACATGCTTATAGACAAAGTGACACACAAGGATTTTATAGACAAATGTCCCTGAAAAAACCCAATGCGGGAAAATCGGTGCTGCTAGCTTCTGGATGGTTTTTATTATTATGCAGATTCTAAGTACAACAATCCTAGGCGTCAAAACTCGTTAACCCGACAGAGAAATATAAATGGAAACAATTCCTCTATCTCGGAGACAGAAAAATATGATTGATTCACACACTCAAACAGGATTTATGGAACTCAGCCCCTTTTTGGCCTTTGGAAACCCCAGTGCTGCTTTGAAACCCTCCGCGTCAGCCTTTGTGCTGCTTAGGAAGGGCCTATGTCACCCTAGAAGGGGTTACGCTACACCTGCGCTGCCCTACTGCCTCTGCACTGCCCTTGTTGGGCTCTTAGCTGGATTGCGTATCTGTTGCCTCTGTGCCGCTTTGGAATGATCCTTCTCTGCCCTTGTTGTACTCTTGGCCTAGGACTAGACCATCCCCTTCGCCAATACTTCCCCTCACTGCAGCTGAAGCACTTCTGAAATTCTTATCAAACCACACCCTAGAATCTCAACTTAGCTTTAGTGCTCTGCCAGTGTGCATGTTCTCCAACTGACCCCAAGCCCTTCTCTTATACTTTTCCCATTGAAACATCAACGATCGTGATCTAATCTCTAATCGACTGGTAATATTAGAAGTTTCTTGATTTGCGTCACTTAAGTCATTCTCATCACATGTTTAATTTAATTCACTTTAATCTTTTAATTTTCCTATGTTAGACTTAGGGTCCTTAATTAAAATATTAATTATTTGAATCAAACTTAAACCTGATGGAATTTTTCTAAACGTTTTATGGGTCTTGGAGATCTCATGTACTCTATCCCCTCCACAAATTTTGGGAGCTAGAGCACATCCGATGCTACCCCAACACCCCAAAATCTCAACATTGTTGTCATATGCAAGAGATCCAACAAGTGTTGAATAGTACAAGTGGTCTTTATCTCCTTCAACTTTGGGTCTCTTGGGATGTTCTTCAAATTCTATCGTGGTAGCATGTTGATTCCCTATTTTCTTCATATCATTCAATTTTTCAGGACAATGAAATTTGGTGGCCATATATTTTGCAACAGAAACATTGAATTTGTGACATATCTTTCTTCCTTTGAGGATTAGTCCTTCTATCAAAATCTATTTTCTTATGAAAATCATACTTATTTCTTCCTCCAAATTTCTTCAATCAAGCTGCATATGCTTGTGAATCTTATTCTTCCTTTGGTTTTCTTTCTCTAGACAAAAGTATTGATTCTTCCTGAGCACAAGATGCCCATAGTTCTTCCAAACGTGGAGCTTCCTTTCAGCTGCTTATAGTTGCTGCAAATGAATCCCATGAATGTGGTAGTCCATTAAGTGCTAAAGTCACAAGCTCTTTGTCAGAGACAATTTCATCAATAGCTTGTAGTTGATCTCTTAGTTGAGAAGTCCTTAAAAAGTATGAAGCCACTGTATCGTTCTTTGTCATTTTTATATCACGAAGCTCATTTCTCAAACTCATGACTTGGTCAATATTACTGACAATATACAAATTATTAAGGGCATCATACATGTTCTTTGAGGTGCTAAGCTTTGGGATGTATGGAATAAGATGATCCTTGATGGAGTCCACAATAATGCTCATGGCAGTGATTTCATCTTTCTTGTACTTCCTCAATGTGCTTCATCTATAGGTTCAGTCACCTTGCCTTGCACAATTTCCAAAAGATCTTCCCTTGTGAGAATTAGGTCAACTATAGTCTTCCAAGCCCTAAAGTCAGTACCCCATCTAACTTGTTCTTTGATTTCATAAAAGAAGCCATGAATGCAACTTGATTATATTTCTAGGGTTTCTTTAACTTGATCTCAAAGTAGGGTTTCTTTAAGAGTCATCTTTGTCCTCTTTCCTTTACCAAATATCAGATACCATGTTTACTTTTCTAGTATAATAGATACAAGTACTTATTTTTGAAATTTGATAATTACTTCCAATAATGTAGATGATTATTAGCTCTTTCAAGATATCATTAAGCAATTATACATTCAAAATTCAACCATAGAAAGCACCACAACAATAGAGATCACAATGCACAAAGAGACAAGAAGATTTTACCTTGGGAAAACCCACAATGGGGGAAAAACCCAACCAACCTTTTCATTAGAGAATCAATCCAATAAGAGATGCATCAAAGTGAACTAACCAACAAGATGGCCAACCACCAAGGACCAAGCCAACCCTCCACAATTTTGTCCACAAAGATCTTTGCAACAAGGTCTTCAAGAGGGTCGAAAATATCTTGCAATTTTGCCTCATAATGCACACTATGCCACATAGATGTACCACATAAAATAAGGTCACAAGAGGGTAGAAACTCATCCTCTATCATGATCTTAAATTTAGATGATGCCACATATTTTTTTACCTCAGAACTTCGCACCCTTCCACGGGAATTTCACACTATGCCACATAGAGATATAGCTCAAAAATTTGTACAAAATTCGGTCACTTTTGATTGTTAGAGGAACAATAATTTTCCTTTTGATCTCCGTCCTTAAATTCCTTGTCTTCTTCGCACAAAACATAGATGTATTTGATGATCTGAGGTGTGTCCTTGGAGGTAGATGATTAGTCGTATTCATAACCTTATAACCATGTAAAATGACGTCTCTTATGGGTAGGCTGACTTCTCTCTTGGAGGGTTATCTTGGTCACTTGTGGTAGAAAATAAAAAAATTCAACTTCTCATTTTTCCCACCTTTCATAATTTTCCTTTTAAATATTAAATCAAATAAATATTTTTTTTTTTCTTGCAAGCATGAAGAACATACTTCATATAAGTTTTTCTTTTACAAATATACTGTTTATTACATCATTAAAAGTACAAATGATACATTATGAAGACCGACCATAGCTACAAAATTCAACACTTTAATCATTGTTCTATAAATTCTTGTAACAATGTTGTCATTATCTCATAAGTTTACTTGGATGTCAAATAATTCATATTCAATTTTTTTAACTCAAATTCCAACCAATGTGTCACATTTTCTTGATCATCATTTATATCAACAAAGTGAATGTAATATCCAAAATCGAGAGTAAATAGTAATATTAAACACAATAGACTAAAAACTACAACAAAGTAAACACACCATAAAAACACATCAAGTGGAGCCAAAATTTATTGTTGAGCCATTTTATTAATTTGTTAGAAAGAGTACAATAGTGGTGCCAAGAAAGGTAGCACCTGGGCCTGCTCTAGGCAGGCTGAATGTTGGGTGTGTGTTATATTCTTTAGGTGGGCAGACCTGCCTATGGTTTTGTGCATGGGTTTGCACATGGTTTTGGGGCATGATGGTTTTCTGCCCCTGGTAATTTGTAGATCCGGTCAAGGGAACTACTGTTATGTTCTAATACAGGGTTAATGGATTGGGATTTATGAATACTTCGACATGCATATATGTGTGTTGTAACACTAAAAGGAATATAATGAAAAATCAAGTTGGTAGTACCGATTTGGAATCCAGGGGAAAAATATTTGTGTATATATGTTTTATGTTTTATTCTCTTGTTATTATTTATTTTCTGTTTTTAAGAATTCATTTGCAGATAATTTCTTTACAAAGTTAAAACTTACATTTGGTATCAGAGTTGTTTTGGCTTCAAGGGGACGCCTTTGCTGCTAAGGGGTTTTTTGCTCGGGCCGGTGGTATACCCTATTCAGTGGGAGATCCACGAGATCGATTCTTGCATTGAAACAAGATGGCTAGTGGAAAGATAGAGATCGATAAATTTAATGGTCCAAGTTTTGAGTTGTGGAAGCTCAAGATGGAGGATCTGCTGGTGGATAAAGATCAGTGGATCACGGTAGATCCGGGTACTAAACCAACGACAATGTCAGATGAAGATTGGGAAAAGTTGAATCACAAGGAAAAGAGCACAATACGGTTGTGTATCTTAGATTCGGTATTGTTGAATGTATGTGGGGAAGCTACAACGAAGACTTGTGGGTCAAGTTAGGGACTTTGTACCAATTTAAGTCTCTGGTGAATAAATTGTTCCTGTGGAAAAATATGTATAACTTGAGGATGAAGGATGGAGACTCAGTGACAGAGCATCTGAACGTCTTCAATATTGTAGTCAGTTAGTTGTCATTTATTGATATTAAAATCTCAGATGAATATAAGTGCATCAATTTTTTGTGTTCTCTACCAGATTCGTGGGACAGTCTAGTTATTGCAATAGGTAGAAATATAACTACCTTGAATTTTGATGAAATTGTCTCAGCCTTGCTGTAGGAGGAAATGAGGTGGAGAAATATGGAGGGTGAGAATGGAGATGCCTTATCTGTATGAGGAAGGTCTCAGAATAGAAACAAAAATAAGTTTTTGAGTGGGAGATCTAAATCTCCAGGAAAGCCTGTAAATGTGTGCTGGAAATGTAGAAAGGAAGAGCACTTCAAAAAGGACTTTAGACCTAAAGCTCCTGAGAAAGGAAATGGATCTGATGATGCTCCTTCTGCATAGGCAAAAACCACCTCAGATAAAGGTGGGGATGTGTATTTGGCTTCTTCTTCAAATACACATGTAGATCATGAGGCATGGTTGATTGACTCAGGTGCATCCTTTCACTTCACTCCCCATATGGAGTGGTTCTACGAGTATGAGAAGTATGATAGTGGTGATGTATTCTTAGGGGATGATAGGAAGTCCAGAATCGTCAGACGTGGAAAAGTCAAGCTGAAGATGCAAGGTGGAAGGATTAGAACACTTCCTAGTGTTTTACATATTCATGCATTGGCCAGAAATCTGATTTCCGTAAGCAGGATAGATGATGCAGGTGTAAAAATAGTGTTCGAGAAAGATACCTACAAGATGGTTCGGGGAGCACTAGTATTACTGTAGGGAGTTTGGATTGGAACTCTATACAAGCTTCAAGTTAGCACTGTTATTGATGGGTGCAACAATTTTGTGGTTCCTAAAAGTGGAGCGGAAAACCTAGTGGTCTCTGGAGAAAAGACCAAGCTATGGCATCAAAGGCTTGGACATATTGGAGAGTAGGGCCTTAAGATACTGCATGGTAATGGTATGGTAGAAGGTATGTCTAATTTCTCTATGGATTTCGATTCATGTGAAAATTGTGTATATGGGAAGCAAAATTGGGTGAGTTTTCCTTCTGGTGCTAAGAGGGCAAATAATATATTAAAGTTTGTGCACAGTGATGTGTTTGGATCTGTGTCGGTTCCATCACTAGGAAATTATGTGTAATATGTTTAATTCATTGATGATTTCTCAAGGAATACATGGATATATTTCTTAAAGAAGAAAACTGAAGTCTTTGATAGATTTAAAGAATTTAAGGCTCTTGTGGAAAACCATACAGAGAAGAAGATAAAGGTGTTGAAGACAAATAATGGTGGAGAGTTTTGCAAGAAGGAATTTGAAGAGTTCTGTAAGAAGTGTGGTATAGCACGACAAAAGAATACTCCATACACACCTCAGAAAAATGGAGTTGCAGAAATAATGAACAGAACGTTGATGGAAAAGGCAAGAAGCATGCTTAGTGGTACCGGGTTAGGACAATAATTATGGGCAAAGGCAGTGGAGACTGCATGTTACATGGTTAACAGATCACCTTCATCAACATTGGAAGATAAGACACCACATGAGGTATGGACTAGTAAGAAACCCTATCTTTCACATCTGAGAGTATTTGGATGTGATGCATATGTACATGTTCCAAAGGAGAAAAGGACCAAGTTGAATAATAAATCAGAAAGGTCTTTCTTTATTGGGTATAAGGGTGATTTAAAAGGTTACAAGCTTTGGAACCTAGAAACAAGGAAGGTTGTGTACAACCGACATGTGCTGTTTAGAGAGGTGAAAGATGTTTTTAAACATGAAGTCCTACCAAAGGAACCTGAGAAGATAGAGTTTGAGCTAAAGGAGGATGAATCAGACTCTATAACAGAACAAGATTAAGAAGAGGAAGAGCTACAAACTCTAGCTGTGAGAAGATCAGTTCGAGAAAGAAGGTAGCCAGAAAGGTATAGTCCATCTGCTTTCTATTCAAATTTTTCTTTAATTATCATTGATGATGATCCCAGAAATCTCAGGGAGGCAGTGGATTTAGAGGATGGAAAACTGTGGAAGGAGGCCATGGTTGATGAAATGGCATCCTTTCACAAAAATGAGGCATGGGATCTGGTTGGAGGGAAGCCCATGGGAGCAATTGGGTGTTTAAGAAGAATATGAATGTAGAAGGCAAGGTGGAAAAATACAAATCTCGGTTGGTAAAAAAAGGTTATTCCTAGGTGTCGGGGATTGATTTTGGTTATATTTTTTCTCCTGTTGCCAAGGTTACTTCTATAAGATTACTTTTATTTGTTGTTGCTGCATTTGATTTTGTGGTAGAACAGATGGATGTGAAGACAACATTTCTTCACGGGGATCTAGAAGAGGAGATCTACATGAAGAAACCTAAAGGCTTTGCGGTGAAGGGTAAGAAAGAACTATTATGTAGGTTAAAAAAGTCTATGTATGGGTTAAAACAATCACCAAGGATGTGGTATCAGAACTTTGATGCCTATATACGGGGACTTGGCTTTGCCATAACCAAAGAGGATCATTGTGTGTATTTTAAATTAATTGGTGACCATGCTATTTATTTGGTCTTATATGTGGATGATATGTTGCTGATTGGAAATGACAAAGAAATTATCCAATATTTGAAGACCCAATTGTTCTCCAAATTCGACATGAAGGATCTTGGTGCTGCAAACTATATTTTGGGCATGGAAATTAAGAGTTATCAGGAAAAGAAGAAGCTCTGGTTAAACCAGAGGAAGTATGTCGACAAAATATTGCAGAGGTTCAATATGTAGGATAGTAAACCAGTGAAGGTACCTATTCTTGTAAGTGTAAAGCTATGTGTTGAACAGTGTCCCAAGACAGAAGAAGAAGAGGAGGATATGTCTGTGTTCCATATGAAAGTGCAGTGGGTAGCCTGATGTATGCAATGGTCTGTACTAGACCAGAAATTGCACATGTAGTGAGAGTATTGAGTAGGTTTATGCCAAAACCAGGGAAGGAGCATTGGACAATAGTGAAGCGGGTTTTCAGATATTTGCGTGGCACTAGTGATTATGGTTTGTGCTACCAGGGAAGACCAGGGTTGGAAAACGTTTTGGGCATCCATGTTTTTGTTGATGCAGACTGGGCTGGAGATCTAGACCAAAGAAGATCTACAAGTAGGTATGTCTTTAGCCTATTTGGAGGTGCAGTCAGTTGGATGAGTAAAAGATAGTCTATAGTGGCTCATTCAACTACAAAGGCAGAATACATGACAGCCAATTATGCAAACAAGGAAGCAATTTGGTTGCAGAGATTGTGTTTAAGTATGTGGTTGGTGCAACGCGCTATAAGGATAGATTGTGATATCCAAAGTGCAATTTTCTTTGCTAAGAACCCTTCTTATTATTCAAATATAAAGAAAATTGATGTTCAATATCACTTTGTGAGAGATATGGTTGAGGATAAAAAGGTGTTGTTGGTAAAGGTGGACACTTTGAATAATGTTGCAGATGCATTAATGAAGTCTGTGAGCACTTAGAAGTTACCTTGGTGTAGAGAAACAATGGGTGTTGTAGGGTTGAACTAATGACTAAGCTCTCCTGTGGCCCCCTGCAGAAAGAAAATAACATGTGGGAGAATGTTGGTGTGTTATATTCTTTCCACCAATATTCGCACGCATGGGGGGGTCACAAGGGGGGCGATAGCCCCCCCTATTTGTTGCCCTAGGCGGGGGTGAGGAGGGGGAGGGGCGGTCACAGGCCCCCCTTGTCCAGGGATTCGCCGGGGGAAAGTAGCCCCCTGTGTGGGGTCTGGGCAGCACCCCGGGAAAAAAAATTTGGACCCTATTTTCGGTGGGAGGATCCGCTTATGGTTTTATGCATGGATTTGCACATGGTTTTGGGGCAAGTTGGTTTTATGCCCCTGGAATTTTGTAGATCCGGTCAAGGGAACTACAATCATGTTCTAATCCAGGGTTAATGGATTGGGGTTTATGAATTTTTCGGCATGTATATATATGTGTTGTAACACTAAAAGGAATATATGAAAAATCAAGCTGGTAGTCTCGATTTGGGATCCAGGGGAAAAATCTCTGTGTATGTTTGTTTTATGTTTTATGCTCTCGCTATTGTTTATTTTCTGTTTTTAAGAATTCGTTTGCAGATAATTTCTATACAGGGTTAAAACCTACACTGAAGAACAACTCTAAAACCGAACAAAAGCTCTGTTGAACTATGCTTTGCGTGGCTCTCCCTCTGCATTTCCAATCTTAGGAAACTATTGTTGCTAGCTGACTTCGGACTGTAGTTTGGCCTATCTTCAGTGCTCATAAATTTCCAGGCTTTTAATCTCAGACTCTACTCAAAAGGCCCACAAAAATCCACAAATGGTTTCTCGAAATATTGACCTCCAAAAATGGCCAGTTTTGGCTTGGCACACTACTATGTTGGGGAAATCGATCTCCTAGGTGGAATTGCTATAAAATGCCTACAAATCATTGCCAAAATCCCTGGTCGGAGGTGACTAGCCTCCCCTCCAAATCCTTCAGCTAACTGCTCACTTCTCCCCCACTTATGGTACTTCCTCTTGGCTGAACTGCGCAATCACTACGCAGTCTGGGCTACTTCTGCGTGGTCCTGAAGGGACTACTTGTTCCTGTTGATGTATCTCTACAATATCCTCACAAAATTGATGAATCTTCTCTCCTAAGCGGGCACTCGAAGTCCCTCGAGGGAGAGGTTGAGATCTTCGCTTGAAGATCTCTGTGCTGAACAACAATGCAGAATTGGCTAAACAACTCAAGCGTGCTCAGTCAATCAAGACAAAAAAATCATAGATGATTGAATGAAAAAAATGAGCTGCACTTCTTCCCTTTTGTCACGTCAGCCTCCAGCGTTCCCTTGGGCCCACCAAGAACTGCGTTGTCCCCTCATCCGGCGTACCACAACGCTGCCACCATCGTGCCTCTCCCATGCAATCACCTAGGAAGTTTCCTCCCATTCGATGGTTGGCCACTTGGACCGCACTAAAGACACAATATTTTCTTAGAAACTATAGGGAAAGTTCTTTTTACTGCTTAGCTATTATTTGTGGGTCCCTTACCCACTTTATTCCTGGACAACTTTAGAAAAAACAAAATCAACCAAAATTTAATATTCCAATTAGCTGACTGCTAATTTGGAATACTACAGTCCTCCCCGCCAAAATGTTGCTTGTCCTCAAGCAATTGCAAATATGGGCATTAAAGAATCTTCTCCCCCTCCAAAGTGGCATCCTCATCTGGGAGGTTCCTCCATTTGATCAGATACTCCTTCACCACCCTGCTCCTTAAGTGTCTCTCCCTGGTATCCAAGATGGCCTCAAGCTGTAGCACTAAATGTCCCTCATCATCTGTAGGAGGGAGCTCGGTAGTTGTTGTCACTTGTTATCCCAAACCTTTCTTGAGGCATGACACATGGAAAATATTGTGGATCTGACTCCCTTGTGGCAACTCCAGTTCATATGCCACCTCTTCAACTCATCGGACAACTCGGTACAACCCATAGAAGCGAGGTTTGAGCTTTTTATCTCCCTTCTGCTTCAACGTAGACTACCTATATGGATGGATTCTAAGGTACACCAAGTCCCCTGCCTCAAACTACCTCTCCACGCAGCCCCGATTTGCATACATCTTTTGTTTATTATGTGCAGTCCTCAAGTTGTCCTTGAGAGCCCTAAGGATGTGTTGACTCTCATAGATCCAATATTTGTCCCTAGGGGCCTCAATTTCCCCAAACATAGCATCAAAAAATGACCTAGGTGGCTCCAGAGACACACATAGGACAAAGAGGGTATATGAAAGCTCAAAAATCAAAGTGTTGGAAATGTGGCAAACTCAGTTTCAAGTTGAATATCTCGTCGTCCTAATCGGAATGGTGCAAACGGTTCGTCAAGCCGAGTTCGTATGCGAAAGTTAGAGCTGGTAAAATTTCTAAGGTTGACTAAGTGACTTGGCAGCTTAAGGAGACAACGAATTCACAGAAATATGGCGACCGGATTCTAGCCAGCTCCGGCCGGATTCCTTGAAAATTTGTAGGATCATTTATTTGTCTCCTTCGGTCAGTTTCCAGAATTTTTAAAAAGGGCATATTGTTTTATTTTAAATTAAAAATATAAAAAAAGGGGGTGGGTTGTGACCCCCGCCCCTACACCAACCACCATAACATAAATGTGTTATATTTACCAGGGTTGGCGGACATGACCTTGCCGGACCCGCTCCATGTGCCACCACTAGATTCGTGGGTGGGCAGGGGACCTACGGTGGATTCGGCCCATGATACCCCACCATATGTTATATATATCATATTGCTACCCAGGCAGAACGGTGCTGGCGGGGGTCGAACCCGCTCGACCCACGTGGTTGTGACCCCCCCCCCCCCCTCCGAGCGGGCGACACCACATATGAAACCAAAACAAATCCGTTAAAACAAAAATGCGCTAAGAATGGGAGGGGCAGGATTTGACCCCCCTCGACCCCTCCTCAACCATTTTCCAAACTTTACCATTGCGCCAGCGGAACAGTTTTGGAAACTCCACCGAAACTTAATATTTAAACCAGTTCATCAAATGCACCCAGGAAGACTTGAGGAGTGACGCGTAGATTGAGGCACAGAACCTTGAAGCCTGAGCTAGATGTAGTGGAACCTATGATTAAGCCTCATTTCCAGAGGGGTCAAATTTTCCCGTTGTCCAAATTGGACAAATTTTATATTGATTTTACACCTCTCGGTGACATGAACCTGATGGAAATGTCAGTTTATGTAGCAGAGGTCTTAATTTTTCGGCCATATTCCAGATGGGGATGACGGTGTTGGATTTCAGCTTGTGGATAGTTGATTTCTCGCCATTATAAGCCACATTTGTGATGGTGCATTCAGATCTAGTGATTGAGAAACATATTCTTCAACCAACATTAGAGTTAAGGTATATGAAGTGTTGGTGCCATGTACTTCATTGATTATCATTGTAGGATGCTTTGTCATGTCAATTTCTACTTGATGTATGAGGCATAATCTTTATGTTTGATGCAGGAGCATGAGGCTTAGAGACAAAAGGCTTCATTAATTATTCCAAAAATCCAAAAAATTACAAGCAAAGGTGTTGGTACCTTTAGCTGTCAATTTATAGTTTTACTAGATAAGGTTGACCTAGTATCTAGGAAGATTGAACTGTTTTAGATTAGATTCAGTATATTTATTCTTTAGTTGATAGATTTAAGGAATATATTATGTAATTAGGATTTTATCTAAGTTATGAGAATTCGATCCTCAAGAAGAGGTCGACTGTTATGTAAAACACTATAAAATGTAACCTCTGAGAAGGAGAAAATTGAATTTGGACCATAGAAGATTTGATTGAGAGGATTTTGCCTCTGAGTTAATAAAGTTTGTAGAATTAAATTATCTGTTGTATGCTTGGCAAATTCCCGGAGGGTTTTATCTCTTCGAAAATCCATTGGATTTATACTTTCTATGTAGAATTTGAGTGTGATTAACTTCTGTGTAAAGGATTCAGAAGGATTTAAAGAAATTCTGGTTTCTTTGATTGAGATCGGATAGTTGATAATTGATTTATATTTGTTGAGTTACAGAGTGAGAAAGGAGGTTTCTAGAGAAACTGAAGTGAGAAGGGTAAACCAATAGAAATCTGTGTTCAAACGCGACTGAAAACAAAAATTTGCAGACCAAGCGGTTTTTGAAAAAAACTAGCCACTGTTGTTGCACTTCTTTTGGCATGCGAGTGGTTTTGTTCAATTGAGCACGACCAAATAGAAAGGTGACATGTCACAGTAGAAATACCACCGATTTCGCGTTACTTTGGAGCCATAAAGAGCCAGGGCTATTGGAATGCGATAGCCGTCCGATCGTAAGTTTCAGAGATCTGACGGTGTTCATGTCGAAAGTTGTGTGAAGTTTAACAAAAGGTATGGACCCGATGGTTTATTCAATAGAACTTTATTAAAGAGTTTGAAATCTGGAAACCATTCCGAAAAGGTTTAAACATTGTTTAAAAGTGAATTATTATGTTTTCGAAGGATATGGGGACTTAACTTCCATATGTCATTTTATTAAATTAATCAATCAGATTTAATAAAGTTTGATGACCGAGAGTGGAAATAAGGATCAAGAACAAATTCCTCCTGAATTAGAAAACATAGTAACAAATTTGAACAGTTCTCATTAACACATGCACCCACACTGCCATCATTTGTGGTATCAGAGCAGTCTTCAGAGCATTTTCTAGACACTGAACAAGCTTCCAAAAGTCAGAAAAAGAAACCCAACATGGCTTTCATACTTGGTAGAGGAGGTGGTGCTGATAGAAGAAGAGGTAGACCAGTTGCAAATGCTGAAGTACTAGAAACTATGCAGCAAATTCAAGCCAGATTGGAAGCAAAGGAAACAGGACAACAGAGAGATCCTGAAGATGTTAGTGAACCTGAAGCTGAAGAAGAAGAAGGAGGAAATGTTGAGCTTACACTTGAGATGATATTCTTTAAATCAGTTTTAGGATCTACATCCAAGCCTAGACTTGAAGTATCATATTTTTTAGGAGGATTGAATCCAGAAGAGTTGATAGATTGGATCAGTGAAATAAATAAATGCTTTGATTATGAAGAGAAGGGTGAAGAAAAGAGAGTTAAGTTTGCTGTCACAAGGTTGAAAGGACATGCAACACTTTGGTGGGATGGAGTGCAAGAAGAAAGAAGGAGAGATGGAGCTAGCGGTAGCTCACCTCAGTATGCACCCACAGAAGGTGATACAAGTGGTAGAAGGAGTCCTTACAGAGGAAGAGGAGGCATAAATAGAGGAAAATAAGTCAGATGTTACAAATGTAACAAATTAGGACATAGAGCCTATGAATGTCCAAAGAATGTGGGGAAAAATCAGAGAAATGCAATTGTTGCTCAGACTGAAGAAGAAGCAACAAAGTTGCCTGTAACAAAGAAAGAAATTGTGCCAGAGAAAGGAGAATCTTTGGTGGTTAAAAAATTTATGTTAAAACAAAGAAAGGAAGTTGCTGAACCAACACAGAGAAAGACTTTGTTCAGAAGTGTGTGCAAAGTTCAAGGGAAATGCTGTCAATTGGTAATTGATGGTGGCAATACAAATAACTTGGTCTCTACAGAGGTGATAGAGAAGTTGAAATTGAAGACAAGGGAATATCCAACACCCTACAAGGTGTCATGGCTTCAGAAGGGACATCAAATGATAGTAAAGGAACAATGTGAAATAGAATTGAAAATGGGCAGTTACAAAGATAAAATCATGTGTGATGTGTGTCACATGTTGCTGGGTAGACCTTGGTAGTATGACAGAGTAGCAGTACATGATGGAAAGAGAAACACTTACAAGTTTTTCAAAGATGGTATGAATCAAACATTGTTACCTATGGAAGAAGAAGATGCATCAAGTAAAAATTCTGATCCAAAGGCTTTATTGTTGAGTGGAAAAGAATACTTGTAGCAAATTGAAGATGATAAGGTAAATTTTGCTTTAGTTTGCAAACCTAAGGTAGTATTTACTTCTACTAAAATTTCTGATTTGCCAATTGAAATTCAAGAAATGTTGGAGAACTATTGTGATATTATTTTGGATGATTTGCCTGATGAATTACCACCTGCAGTAAAAATCAGCCATCAGATAGATTTGATTCCAGGATCAAATATTCCAAACAAAGCAGCTTACAGAATGACTCCTACAGAAAATGAAGAAATCAGAAAGCAAGTACAGGAATTGGTTGACAAAGGTTTGGTAAGAGAAAGTTTGAGTCCTTGTGCAGTACCTACAGTATTAAGTCCGAAGAAAGATGGAGGTTGGAGAATGTGCACTGATTCAAGAGCAATTAACAAGATAACAATCAGGTATAGATTTCCTTTACCTAGAATTGAAGATTTGATGGATTGTTTGAGTGGAGAAAGATATTTTTCAAAACTAGATTCGAAAAGTGGGTATCATCAAATTAGGATAAGGGAAGGAGATGAATGGAAAAAAAACTTTAAAACAAATGAGGGATTGTATGAATGGATGGTAATGCCTTTTGGTTTATCTAATGCACCTAGTACATTTATGAGGCTTATGAATGAAGTATTGAAGGAATTTATTGGTAAATTTGTAATAGTATATTTGGATGATATATTAATTTACAGCAAAACAAAGGAAGAACACCTGAGACATCTTAATTATGTCTTAAGGAAGTTACATCAAGAGAAGTTACTGGTAAATTTAAAGAAATGTTCATTCATGAAAGAAGAATTGGTATATCTAGGTTTTGTTGTTTCTGCTGAAGGATTAAAAATGGATCCAAAGAAGATAAAGGCAATTGTGGAGTGGCCTTCACCTAAAAGTGTTTTTGAGGTAAGAAGTTTTCATGGTCTTGCTAGTTTTTATAGGAAATTCATAAGGAATTTTAGTAAGATCAATGCACCTATCATTGAAACCATAAAGAAGGAAAAACAACCATTTAAGTGGATCGCTGAAGCTGAAAGGAATTTTCAGTTCTTAAAGCAAAAGATAACTGAGAAACCTGTCTTAGTTTTTCCTGATTTTAATAAACCATTTCAAGTAAAATGTGATGCCAGTGGGGAAGCTATTGGAGCTGTATTAAGTCAAGAAGATAGACTTGTAGCATATTTCAGTGAGAAGCTGAATGAGACAAGGAGGAAGTACTCTTCTTATGACAGGGAATTTTATGCAATTATACAACCATTGAAGAAGTGGAGACATTATTTAATGTCTAAAGAATTTGTGCTATATTCAGATAATCATGCTTTACAATATATTATGCAACAGCCTAAATTGAATTAAAAAAATGCAAAATGGGTTGAATATCTTCAAAGTTTTAACTTTGTATTGAAGCATATAAGTGGTCAAGCAAACAAGGTAGCAGATGCCTTGAGTAGAAAAAGCATTCTTGGTCAAGAAAGTCAAATTCAAGTGTTAGGTTTTGATTTTCGTAAAGAACTCTATAAGACAGATTTGGATTTCAAAGAAGCATTTGAAGCATGTTGTAATCCTTTTTTGATAGACATAAGTCAGTGGTTATATTATTTCTTGCAAGAGGGTTTATTTTTCAAAATAAATTAGTTGTTCATACCAACTTGTTCTATGAGAGAAAATTTAATCAGGGAGAAACAAAGTGGTGGACTTGCTGGACATTTTGGTGTTAATAAGACTTATGAGCAACTAAGTCATTTTTATTTTTGGCCAAAGATGAGATCTGAAGTGGAAAAGTATGCGAAGAATTGTAAAATTTGTCAATATGCAAAAGGAAAAAGTCAAAATGCAGGTTTGTACATTCCATTACCTATTCCAGACAGACCTTGGGATATGGTAAGTATGGATTTTGTTTTAGGATTGCCTAAGACACAGAGAGGGAATGATGCAATTTATGTTGTAGTTGACAGATTTTAAAAAATGGCACATTTTATTCCATGTTATAAAACCAGTGATGCTACTCATGTTGCCAATTTTTTTTTCAAGGAGATTGTCAGATTACATGGTTTACCTAAAAGTATTGTCTCTGATAGAGACACCAGATTTGTTGGTCATTTTTGGAGGACATTGTGGAAGAAGCTTGGTACTAAACTAAGTTTCAGCTCAGCTTATCACCCTCAGACTAATGGGCAGACTGAAGTAGTGAACAGGAGTTTGGGTAATCTTTTGAGAAGTATTGCAGGAGAACATCCTAAACAATGGGATCATATTTTACCACAGGCAGAGTATGCATATAATGATTCACCTAACAAAAGTACAGGGTAGAGTCCATTCCATATAGTTTATGGAATGCACCCAAGAGGAGTATCTGAATTGAGGAACTTGGGGAAAGCAGAAATGAGAAGAGTCTGCTTCATAAATTCAAGCAATACATGAATAGGTAAAGCAACAACTACAAGAAAACAACATCAAGTACAAAAACAGAGTAGATTTGAGAAAAAGAGAAGTTAATTTTGAAGTTGGTGATTTGGTTTTAGCACACTTAAGAAAATAAATATTTCCAAAGAGGGAGTATAACAAGTTAAAATTCAAAAAGATAGGACCATGCAGGATATTGAGAAATTTTTATGCAAATGCTTATGAAATTGAATTACCATCTGATATTGGAATATCTCCAATATTCAATGTTGCTGATTTGTACATATATGAAGATAGTGGCATAGATGACAGACCAAAAGACAGAGGAAAGATTGACTGGGTAAAACAATTACCCACAGCAAAGACATTACAGCCAGAGAGGATCTTAGACAAGAAAGTGTTTAAGAAGACTAGAGGACAAGAATATTTTCAATATTTGATCAAGTGGAGGGATCAGCCAATTGAGGATGCTACCTAGATGACAGAAACCATGTTGCAAAAATTGGGCAATTCTGTGGAGGAGCTCATGGACAGGAGCCCATGAAGATTTTTGTCCTCAAGATTCTGATGCAGGAGCATGAGGCTTAGAGACAAAAGGCTTCATTAATTATTCCAAAAATCCAAAAAAATTACAAGCAAAGGTGTTGGTACCTTTAGCTGTCAATTTATAGTTTTACTAGATAGGGTTGAACTAGTATCTAGGAAGATTGAACTGTTTTATATTAGATTCAGTATATTTAGTCTTCAGTTGATAGATTTAAGGAAGATATTATGTAATTAAGATTTTATCTAAGTTATGAGAATTCGATCCTCAAGAAGAGGTCGACTGTTATGTAAAACACTATAAAATGTAACCTCTGAGAAGGAGAAAATCGAATTTGGACCATAGAAGATTTGATTGAGAGGATTTTGCTTCTGAGTTAATAAATTTTGTAGAATTAAATTATTTGTTGTATGCTTGGAAAATTCCCGGAGGGTTTTATCTCTTCGAAAATCCATTGGATTTATACTTTCTATGTAGAATTTGAGTGTGATTAAATTCTGTGTAAAGGATTCAGAAGAATTTAAAGAAATTCTGGTTTCTTTGATTGAGATCGGATAGTCGATAATTGATTTATATTTGTTGAGTTATAAAGTGGGAAAGGAGGTTTCCAGAGAAACTGAAGTGAGAAGGGTAAACCAGCAGAAATCCGTGTTCAAACGCGACTGAAAACAAAAACTTGCAAACCAAGCTGTTTTTGAGAAAAACTAGCCACTGTTGTCGCACTTCTTTTGGCGTGCTAGTGGTTTTGTTCAATTGAACGCGATCAAATAGAAAGGTGACATGTCACGGTGGCAATACCGCCGATTTCGCGTTAATTTGGAGCCATAAAGAGCCGGGGCTATTGGAATGCGATAGTCGTCCGATCGTAAACTTCGAAGATCCGACAGTGTTCGTGTCAAAAGTTGCGTGAAGTTTAACAAAAGGTATGGACCTGACGGTTTATTCAATAGAACTTTATTAAAGAGTTTGAAATCCAGAAACCATTCCGAAAAGGTTTAAACATTGTTTAAAAGTGAATTATTATGTTTTCGAAGGATAAGGGGACTTAGCTTCCATATGTCATTTTATTAAATTAATCAATCAGATTTAATAAAGTTTGATGACTGAGAGTGGAAATAAGGAATAGGAACAAATTCCTCCTGAATTAGAAAACATAGTAACAAAATTTAAATAGCTCTTCTTAACACCTGCACCCACACTGCCATTAATGTTTCTTTGTTGTTGTTGATTCCTGCTGATGTAAGATGCGAAAACTTTATGTGTATTTGATGTGGTATGTATTTATCATGGATGGTGATTTATGTTGTGAGATCCCTTTGTTGCCTTGATGGCGGGATACTCTTTGTCACCATGTGTGAAGTTGTCATGTTGATAGGAGGTTTGTGATGAGTGAGAGTTCCTTGTAACGAAATGTCTCGTGGAGAGACTTTTCCAGTCATGTTGAGAGATTTTCCTCGTATGACAAGTCAACAATGTCCATGTAAACCATTACCATTTACAACACCAAATGAAGCGACCAACACCATCGAGACACCGAGGCCCAGAGACGTAGTCCACACTAGACGAACTCCGTTATTAAACGACTTTCATTTTTTTTTGTGATTGTTGACATGTTTTCCTCCTGATTATATATGCATATGTGTTCATTAATGATTTGATAAAATGTAATTTCTAACACATCAATCGAAGCAAAAGGTCTTGGTTAAAAGTGTAGCAAAAATTTACCCGGATCAAGTGGTATTAGAGCGGTCTTCTTGCTGATGTGAACCGCAAACGTGAACGATTGAATGTGCAACAATGGAGGATGTCAAAGACATGTACGAGGCCATGGTCAGGATTTCTGAAAGGGTGGACATATTGTATGAAGCTTATGAGAAACAAGAAACAAATAATGTTGAATTGAAAACACTTCTACGAGAAGAGAAGGAGGAGACGCAGCGATTGTAGCTCCAGCTACAAGCTGCGACAGAGGCCTTGGAGGAATTTAAGTGAAACAACGAAAGTCTTCAAGCAGATCATGAGGCATTAAAGACACTCCTATAGGAAGAGAAGGAGGGCAATCAGCGATTGTAGCTTCAACTACAAGCCACGACAGAGGCCTTGGAGGAAGTGAAGCTTAACGAAGGCTCAGAGAAGCCCTCTTCACCTATTTCCAAATCGAGATCTGAGGTAAATGGTGTTGATTTCTCTTCAGTTTCATCTTCGCATGCTATTATTTATGTTTGAAATGTGGAGATCCCCATTACAGGAACTGGCATGAGGCTCCTTACCAAGATGGGTTACAAAGGAGGAGGACTTGGCATTCATGGCCAAGGCATGACTCAACGATTGGAGGTTGTCCAGAGACCTCGATACATAGGTTTGGGATATGTTGTCCTTTGAGATGATTTTGGTCAATAATCATGCCAAAGCATCTAAAATGTTTGTGTTTTAAAATATTTGGAGGACCAATGTATAAGATAGATTTTAATCAAATAGTTAAGGTTTTTAAATCTTACTGATAATATCAATAATTTAAAGTAATGGCTGCTTGTTCATCTCAGACAGTATTAGGCTTTCATGAGTTCGATTAAGTATAATAAGAAGATATGATTATTAAACATTCCAATTGTACTATTCAATAAATCATAAGCTAGAAAACTTTTAAACAATGTTTAAAAATTCAACAAAATATATTTAACATCACCAAAATGATGACAATTTATTGATAAAAGGGACTTACATTAACAGATTGTCAAGTAAATAATTCTTTATAATAATTATAACTTTAGGAGGAATTATAAGGTTGGTGAAACACAGTCAACCTCACCTAGTCATTTTGATGATAATTAAACATATGAAGAAACATAATGACAGAAAATTGGAAAACTCACAGAGAAGACATAGTTGTACAAGATGAGTTCAGAATCTTGCTTTGTATTATTGATGATCAACAAAAATTAGTGAAATTTATGTTTACAAAATCTCCTTATCCAAGGGTGCAACCCTTCATAACTTGTGCTGAGAGTTATTTATACTAACTAAAAAAAATTTCAAAATATCTTAACTGATTTTACAATAATAGGATAATAAGAATAAAATAAGAGATAGATAGATGGAGTGTTTCTGCTTTTCTGGATGTTATTGATGATTCGACCTCTTTTGATGAAAGTTGTTGCTGACTTGTCCTTTTTTCGCAGGAAGTTGTTGCTGACCTGACTCTAAAAAATTGGGTGTGCTGGCATGTTGTAAAATTATTTTTTTCACTCGATGGTTTCACAAAACTGATCCCACTGATCTTCACCTAGAATTTCATAATTCATCATTTTCCTGAAAACTTCATCCACTTTAATGAGTTTGTCAAAAGTTGGTTTTTGAATGAACAATTGTTTGACTTGATACTGAATAATCAAGTCGAACTATAGAGCTTCAAGAAAAGCTCTGCCTGTGATGTGACCTTTGATACCTCCAAATTTTGTTTTTTCTATTGCAATTGTATACAAATTTTTGCAATAATCTTCTAACTTGACCAACTTATCATCTAATCCAACTAGACTTGGCAAACCTTTTCGATTCAAAATATTAAATTTAGTATGAAACCTTTTGACAATAATATTTAAGGTTTCACACTTGGTTTGCAACTGATTGATCAAGTTCCTCTTCTGCAAAACCTTCCTTATCTCCAAAATAGTTGCGGTCTTGTCTGAGATATTGATTGCTTTCAACTCCTTCTTGTTCTTTGAATTAAGAACATTAATAATATCTGAAGCTTCACTTGGTTTCTGTTGGAGTTGATCCTTCTCTTCTTGAATTGTTGTTCTGCATTTGTTGATGAGTTCCTGCTAGTCGAAGATGATTTGAATGGATGGCCATATTTCAGTAATGGAGTCACTGATGTTTTCCCAGATACTATGCTTAGCTTCTCATAAAGTTGATGCCATTAGAGTTTCTCTTTCTGTTGGCGAGAAATCAGGTCTCGCGGACAAGACCCAGGTTCAAGAGTTGTGGCCAACAAAGGGGTCCGGTGTAGTCTAGGAACACGCCGGCATTTTCACCCTGCTCAGGAGAGCAGTGCGTCTCACCCGAGGCGTGCCGCAACCACATGCAAAAGGGGATGAGATCAAGGGCAAGGAAAAAACTCGCAACTAAAGAAAGACGGTTCATCCATTCATATATAAAGTTATATGCACAAGATTACTTAATAAACATTGCAGACATTCATAAATTAAATTTTAAACCAGCGTAAACGCATTACATGCACATGAACATCTTGTTGAGACAACAACCTTCCATTATATTAATCTCTTGGCCCAATACATGATTACATGGAAATCTTCCTGTTAGCTCACAAAGCTGATACAGATGAATCTCAGAACAGAAAGGTAGAATAGAGAAGATAAGAAACCATATGAAGCACATGCATGAATCCTCCGCGCAGCCTGCTCAAGGCCCTTCCTTGTCTTCCCGGCTCCTACTTTCCTGAAGATGTACCCAATCAACATTCAACATCCCGAATAACCTCCGATATTCAACAACCTCCTTTCTGCCGGTGGATCAGCAGACATCTACCTAGACTCATTTCCATTCTTCTTCTGCTTTTCTTACTCTCGCCTTCACTCTTCTTCCGATGTCCAAGGTGGTTCCACTTCCCTTCGTTTTCACAGGGCCGCATCCGTACTGGTGTCTCTGGCTCTATCTCCAAAATCCTTATCGAGTGCTTTCGCGCCGCCTGGGTAGCTCCGCAACTCCTGTTAGGTGCGGCGCGGTCGCGGTTGCCATGTGTATTTATTCCGCAACTCAAAAAGGGTCAAAACTCAAAATGTCTTGGCAAAGATTCCAAAACTTAAACAAAAACGAGGGCCCCAACAGGCCCCGACCACAATTCCTTGACTCGTCCGCGAGTCAATCACAAATAACGGTTTCTACTTCCATTGCCCCGCTGGCACCCGTACTCTGCTCTGTTGTGCCTTCCCCCTGCGCTCTCTCCTGCTGTGCTCCGCCACTTGGTTGTTCAAACAAGGGCCCCAACTCCGGGACCCGGCGGAGCGCCGCCAATCTCGGCCCGTGGAAGGCCATGCACCGCTTGCCGCTTATCTCGCATAAGCAAGTCCGCTCTTGAGAGATTCGCTAAGGGGCCACAACAAGGGTATCGGGCAGCTTCTAACAGGGCGAGCTTCTGGCTTTCGCTTGCGATCCACCGGTGTGCATAGCGCGCATGGGTGTGCGAAGGGGCGACGGACCTCCCGGATGGACGTGTCGGTCCGCCGCCGAGGGGCTCCGTCCGTTGCATGTGGAGTTCCGGGGCCGTTCGATCGGGCGTAGAGCCGGATCTAGCCTTGTCGGGTCCGTAGTTGCTCCGAATGTCCCGGCACCACAGGCCCGGCGCACAGCCGCGGCCGCGACCGCGAGCGCGCGGGAGCACCCCCGCGTACCCCCGCGTGCGTGCTCGCGAGCCGTGGCTGCAGTGGAATGGAGAGTTGCTTGTAGACCAACTGCCTGCGTCTGTTTGGCAGTTACCTGTCCTGAATGGTCACTGGGTGGATCTGGAAGGGTAGGCCGTGCGGCTAACGCCGCTTGTAGCTCCTGGTTCTCTCTGCAAACAATAGTGAAAACTTCCCTGAGATGGTGAGCCTGTAAAGCTATACTGTCCTCCTCTATGCGAGCAGGGAGTGGGGCATGGTGAGCCCGTGCCTCCAGCCATACGCTGGAGAGCGCCTGAATAACAATGTTGGCCTGCTCCTGGAGGTAGGTCTTCTCCTGCAGCAGCTGATTGCGCTGTTCAGTAAGCGTCGTGATCTGATTCCGCTGCTCGGTGCACCGCCGCTGTAGCTCGGTGTGAATCTGCTCGGCCTTGAGGGCCGCCCGCTGAATGAGCAGGTATAGCTGTGCTGGACTCAATTGATCTGCATTTGTTGTGCGGGGTGCACCTTGCTCTGGCGTCTGTTCCTGCGAAGATTGGCCCATGGCCGCTGCTCGGCCTGAAGTCTCTGGAGGATGGACCGGCGTCTGCTGCTGCACCGAAGTGATCATATCAGGCTCCGGCCGGTCCTGCTGCGTGGTCTGCTCTGTGGAAGGGGCGGCTGAATCAGCCCCAACTGTGGCTGGCTGGACAGATATAGTTGGAAGAGGATCCCGGGATGTGGCCACGGGGTCAACCGGTGGTACCACGGCTGCAGTACTGGAGGTGACCTCCACCCCGTGGTCACCGCCGAAAATTTCCCGGATCAAAGAATCTGACACAGTGGCTGATGAATTGGACGAATTGGGGGAGGTGGCATGTGGTCGGCTGGTGGAGGGGGCGGTAGATGGAGTGAAAGAGGTGTGAGGGAGACGAAGGTTGAGGAAATCTGCTGGATCAATCAGCGGTTCCTCCGGAATCAAAGTTGCTGTGGGCGGAGTGGCTGGTGGATCATCCTCCATAAGATCCACCACTGGATCTGTGGCCGTAGTGCGGGCCCTCTTGGATGGAGGTGGGTCGGCGGAATCGGGTTCGGGGCCCGGTTCACCCATTGGTGTGATGAGGGGGGTGGCAGAAGTGAACAGGTTAGTGGGAATGGGGGAAATGAGGGGGGCGGTGTTGGAGGGACCACGAGACCGATTAATATGAAATTCAGCAAAAGAGGGAAATATAGGGGCACCACTTGAAGCAACCTGGGTGGCCACGTTGAGTCATCGTACCTGGTCGTTGAGGTGCTCGACGATCGGGACCAACACTTCAGGCAGTGCCGGTGCGGTCTCAGCTGCTTCTTGTGGAGGGTCCGCCGCAACCTGTGAGGACCCCACTGCGCCGGTCGCGGCAGGCCGCTGTGCCGGCAGCATCCCCTCAAAATTATAGCGGGTGATCCCGTCGCGGACGTGCTTGACGACCCCCGGCCACGCAGAAACCTCTCGGTGAAAGGTGTCGTCATTCAGCTGGAACCGGAGGGGCGCCATGTGAAATGTGGCAGCTGGCACACAAGTTTGCCGGATGAAGGTGTGCCTGTGGCTGACCCCAAACCACACCTGCTCACTGTACTCATCCAGTAAGTGCCTGGGCACCCGTTGCTGGTTGGCCACAACATCGGTCATCATCCCGTACCACGCCCGGAACGCTGCCGCGTTCACCTGTTTGGTGCTGGGATCCATGGACACCTGCCAGGGGGTGTATTTCATCGCCAGAGGCTGGCTTATGGTCGTCTCCGCCGGATCCCGGATAGGAGGAAGGTGCCATTTCCACATGGCGAAGGCTAAGATCAAGTAGCCGTAAATGAAACTGGTAGTCCGCTTGTAATTTTCTTCACAGGCCGCGAAGAGTTCCTTCAGCACGAAAGAGCACCAATTCAACTTGGCGCCCCGGGTGGAGTGCTCTGCAATGGAAATTGTGTCCAGGGTGCACTCTCCCTTCGCGTAATGGCGCATCGTCTTGCTAGCGATCAGGTAGCAAGCAAACTGGATTTCTGGTTGGTTGATCAAGTCAATCCTGGCACCTTTGCCACCCCGGCGAGTGCCATACTTGGTGTACAGGTCGGCGTCACCCGACTTTCGGGCACGCTTGGAGGATGTCTTTCCAGCCGCGGAGACATCTGCTCCGTTTTAGGACAGCCCTGTAAGCCGATGAATGTCTTCGGCATGAATTGGGATTTCTTCGTTGAGCCACAGGGACCCGTTCTGCACCCGACTGAGGAGGAACCGGGTGCATTGCAGAGCCGGTCCCGTAGTGCCGAAAACAGGAAGAGACCTCAAATGCATCAAGGTCGACTGCTGTAGGCCCCTGAATTCTTCTCGCATCCGATTGTTGGAGCCGCTGCCGGGCGTGTAACGGTGCTCCATGTAAGTCTGCCAATGGAGGTGAGGAAACTCAGCCGGGTCGGACAAGTTGGCGTCCATACATGTTGCATTGTCATACTTGCCGACCAGCGACTCTACGCGGTGAATTCTGCTGTCTAACACTGGTTCAGGGACAGATACAATAGCTCTCGGCATCTTGGCTCGACGCTGGTAAACTTGGAGTGTTCTTCTGGAATTCTCTGCTGAATGCGGTGCGCTTCGATGCTGCAAATGCTCTGGAGACGCTGCAACTTCCAAAGTGAACTGGTCCGTCATTCTCGTGCTGTTGATCTTCATGCAAATTATGGCATCCGCTGGCACGCGCGGAGTTGATGAGACTCCATAACGGCAATTAATTCTTGCTATCCTTCGGGGCTGCGATAATCGTGCGATCAATCGCGTGCCTGTATGTAATCTGACAGGTGCTGACGGCATCATGGGAAGATGGGCGGACTCGACGGCTGAGGGAACTGCGGGTGATGGCAAATGATTACGGTACGATTACTGTCTATTATGGTAATTTATGAAAAAATCTGAGCGATCCTACGGACTGACGGAAATGACCTGGACTGACACTGGCACGAGGATGGATCATACTTGAACGACACGCTGGACTGGCGTGGTGACATGCTGGACTGGCGCTGCGACACGCTGGACTGGCCAGCCCCGACCACAGTCGGTTGCGGTAATGTTCCCGCAACTGACTGTTTATTTGATTGATTACAAATGAACAAAAAAGACTACCTACGCTCATCCTGGTTGCGGGAGAGTTATTCACCTACGCTACTCTATGGGTTCTCTCGGTTGCGAGAGTTATTGATGAAAAGTGAGAAGGTACCTACTCCTGGTAGGGTTTCAGGCATGCACCATTCACCCACCCAGGAATAACTGTACCGTCCAGCTGTGCCAACCGAACAGCGCCTGAGTCGCGGATCTCGATAACAAAGTAGGGTCCCAACCTGTGCATCTGGAGCTTGCCTGGAAACTTCTGGAACCGGCTGTCGTACAGAAGAACCTTGCCGCCAACTTGGAAAGCTTTAGTTTTGATGTGGCGGTCGTGCCACGCTTTCTGCCGGGCCTTCTCAACCCTCTGGTGGAATTCTGCGAGGAATTGAGCCTCATCCAGCTCCTATAGCTCCTGGAGGCGTTCCCGAAGTGACACCTCTTCTGAGAATTGAAGGGACGTTGCGATCAAAAGGCTGGGTACGGTGAACTCGGCGGGAATCACAGCTTCCCGGCCATACACCAACTGGAATGGCGTCTGGTTGGTCAAACGTTTTACCGTGGTCCGGTAAGCCCATAATGTCGCGGGTAGCCGCTCATCCCAATCGTCCCGCTGAGCGTTGCAAATTTTAGTCAAGCCCTTTTCAAGAATCTTATTGAAGGCTTCCACCGTACCATTAGCCTGCGGGTGGTATGGGCTGCTTTTATGATGCTGAATCATAAATGTGTCCAGTAGCGACTTGACCGTGGCATTAATGAAATGCGTACCCTGATCGCTGGTTAAGCTCCGTGGGCAGCCACAGCGGCTGATGATGTGTTCAAAGATGAACCGAGCAGCAGTCTCTGCCGAGTAGTCACGTACCGCTGCTGCCTCAGCGCACCGTGTGAGGTAATCCGTCGTGGTAATGATGTACCGGGCTTTGGAATGGCGAGCGATTGGTGCGATGGGGCCTACGAAATCAACAGCCCACTTCTCAAATGGCCGCAACACATGCACCGGGTGTAGCGGAAGCTCGTCCCTGTGCGAAGGCCTTCCCGTCCTCTGACAAATATCGCAACGTTTCACATAGGCCTTACAGTATGCATGTACCGTCGGCCACCATAGGCCAGCTTGAAGCACCTTCCTTGCGGTGGGTTTAGCACCCACGTGTCCTCCCGCAACACCGCTGTGACATTCCCACATCACTGCTTCCCGCTCGTGGTCAAGAACACACCTGCGCAACACCTCATCCAGCCCCAATTTGTACAGCTGCCCCGCAATCAATTGGTAGTCGGCCGCCCGGACAACAAGGTGGCATTTCTGAAGCGGGGTGTAATCTTCAGGGCACTGTCCCGTGGTCAGATACGTGGCAATGTCAGCCAGGTAATCTGGTACTGCTTCAACTCGGAAGAGGTTAGCATCGGGAAGCTGATCGTCCAACGGGCCTTCATTCTCTCCCGTCTCCAACCTGGATAAGTGATCGGGACCAACATTTAGCCTGCCCGGCTTGACAATCACCTCAAACGTGAACTCCTGAAAAAGTAGAAGCCATCGGTAGATTCTTCCTTCCAACACAGGCTTATTTACCAGATATTTCAATGCAGAATGGTCCGTAAAAAATGTGAATTTGCCGCCCAGAAGATAGTGGCGGAACTTCTGGAGAGAGTACACCATCGCCAACGCCTCCCGCTCGGTCGTGGTGTAATTCTTCTCCGCATTCGATAACCGTCGGCTGGCAAAGTATACGGGGTGGTCAACTGTCGTTTCCCCGGGTTGCGCCAATACAGCGCCAAGTGCAATCCCGGACGCATCAATGTGCACATGGAACTGCTTATCCCAGTCGGGATGAACAAGTATGGGTGCCGTCGCCAATTTCTCCTTCAATGTGTCGAGTGCCTGCCTACACTCCGCCGTCCACTCAAATGCTTCGGACTTCCACAACAGTTTCTCCAGAGGGGCAGTGATTTTGGCGTAGTTGCAGATAAACCGCCTGTAGTATCCGGTGTGCCCGAGCAGTGCCTGCAACTGCTTCACAGTCTCGGGGGCCTCCATGTGGACGATGACCGCGACCTTGGCAGGATCAACGCAGACCCCTTGCTTACACACCACGTGACCCAAGAGTGTGCCGAATGGTACTGCAAAAATACATTTGTTCAAGTTCAAGGAAATCTGCAGCTGGCGACATCGATCGAACATAACACGCAATAGGGAGGCATGTTTCTTCAGCAGGCTGTAAATAGTCCAGTCGTCCATATAGACTTCCAGGAACTTGTGAATGTACTCCCGAAAGGCAGCAATGACAATCCGGGAAAACACCGCCGGTGCGTTCTTCAGACCAAACGGCATAACGTGGTATGCGAATGATCCCCACTCAGTTGTGAATGTTGTCTTCGCCTTGTCTTCCTCGGCGATGTGCACCTGATGGTAGCCCGAAAACCCATCAGTGAAGGAATAAGCTTCGTTTCCCGCGACATGATCTAGAACTTCGTCGCTGAAGGGAGTGGGAAACGGATCGTGAATACAAGCATTATTCAAACTCCGATAATCTACGCAGACACGGATTTCCGCTTTGTCCTTCTTGTTCTGGATGACAATGGGACTTACCCACTCAGCTTCTTCTACAGGAAAGATGAGACCTGCAGCCAACATCTTGTCAATCTCCATCTTAACTTTCTCTTTGATTCGTGGATTCAACCGGTAGGGTTGGTGCTTCACCGGCCTGGCTCCTGGTTTCAGTGTGATGCGCATCTCGCCCAGATCCCCCTTGATCCCCTTCAGGTCCGCAACTGATGACGGAAATAAATCTTCATACTCCCGGAGGAGGCTGAAAATTTCTCTTGTCGTCTCCTCATCCCAGTAATCTCCCACCATTGCCAGCTTAGGTTTCTCCTTCGTTCCAATGTTCAGCTTCTTTGTCTTTAGGGGCTGCAAATGGACTCCTTCTGTCGTCGGCTCATCGCGGATGCTGCGCTCGCCTTCCTTCTCGTCAAAATAGAGATGCCTAAGGTCCTCCAAACTATCATCCTCCGGATCGCCGTCAATGCGTTGGCAAACCAATTCGCGCTTGACCCCGGAGCGTGACGCCACCGGGCCCTCATCAGGCTCAGGATGGCGGAAAAACAGAACCTCCTTGACGGCTTTTAGGGCCTGAGATTCCTGCGCCATCTCCCCTTCGAACGAGAAGCTCTGGACGAACTTTTCCGCGACTGCTTGCCAGGAGCGGGTTCCCCGTTTCCGCTCTTCCTCCAGGTACCAGGCCTGGGGAATTGTACCCAGGGAGTGGACAAACCTATGGACCCACAACTCCTCAGGATACCTTGCGCTACGCCACTGTTCCTCGCACGCCCGCAAATGCTGTCGCGGGTCGGAAGCTCCATGATGTTTAAGTGTAATGCAGGGCCCTTCATCCTCTTTGAAGCGTGCCCATAGAGCATCCGCCACACGCTCCCATCGCAACAGAGTGTTGCGGTGATTGTTCCACCATCGTCCCGATGTTGACTTCAAGGCCACATCCAAAAGTGGTATCCGGCTTTGCTCTGGGACCCGGTCTTCCACCTTGGCAATAAAAGTATTCACTGCTTGCATGTTTGATAATGTGGGGTATCCGCGGATCTCAGTCCCTATCCACCGGACTTGAGCAATGGAGGCACATCTCCGCGTGGTGGTCTCATACCCCCCTTGCTGCTAGTCTTCCCACGCGAGCTCGGATCCGAGCTCCGAGCTCTGCACACTCCGCCAACTGATAGAGCCAGTTGCGGTCGGGTTAATATAATCGTCCCGCTTCCCTGCAGTCATCTGATAGAGATGGTCCATCATCTGAGCATCCTCCCGACTGTCCACTGTTTCCATATATTGCGGCCCTTGATACGGGTCGAGAGGCTGGGTGACCCGTACCTCCCCATCTTCAAAGATCATCAGCTCCTTCTTAAGGTCGATAATGGCATAATTCTCAAAAGCCCAATCAATGCCGAGTAAAGCAGGATAGGGATCCTTGTCGCCCATGATATCAATAACCTCGAAATCAGTATACGTCTTCACCCCCGCAACGTCAACCTCCACACCCTCGAGTCGGCCGATTGGAAAAATATAGTACTGGTTCGCCATCCTGAGTTGGATTGGGGAATAGGCGAGCCGTGGCTTTCCAAGAGCCTCCCATGTCTTTCGGGGAAGTATGTTAACGTCGGACCCCAAGTCCAACATGGTGTCGCTGATTTGGAACCCTGCGACTTGCGTGTTAAGCCGGAATTCTTTACCTGTTCGTTGCTTGTTCCGCTTGACGCGTTGCACATATTGAGGTCCAGCGGGTGCCGAGTTTCTACGTTCCGTGCGCCCCTGCAGCATTCTGTCCAACGCATGCTTTAGCTGCTGCCGCAGCGCAGCATTATCAACAATCCTGAGGAATAGCCGGAGCCAATCCTCGACCACAGTATTTGTGACGTTCTGCGCTCCGGATTCCGGCAACATGGGCTCCTCCAAACCTCCCTCGTTCCGCAACTGGGCGAATGCCTCAACTGCCTCCTGAAAATACTTTTTCTGGACCTCGGGCCTGATCAGCTTCTTTGGGGATGCCGGCCGGACCACCCGGGTTGGCTCCTTCTCGTGGGCATCCTCTCCAGTCTTCTTTCTGCCCCTCGTCACTATTGCAACGTTCTGCATGTCGGGGGTTGCGGCGCTGCGCGGTTCTGAGTTTATCAGATTTGCTCCCCTCTGCCTCACCCGTTCTTCCCACTTCTTGATGAGCTCCGGACAGTCTTCTGTAGCATGGGCGTTGACCCGGCACTGGGAACACCAGGGTCGTCGCGGAAGGGGACATTCTCGAGCCACATGACCTTCCTGGTCACAGTTGTAGCACTTTACCGGACCGCGTCCTCCTGTTCGGCCTCCCCGCATGCCGCCACCTCTTCCCCTTGTAGCCTCGTTCACCCTGTACGAGGGACGATCCAATCGATCCGCAAGAGCGTCAAGCGCCCTGCACTGCTCAGTGTTGTGAGTCGTAGACACACAGAATTCGCAGTATACATTATTCGGGACCGTGGAGTACTTCTGTAATATCGGGCACATCCGAGGAGGATGCCCCATCGTCCGGAAAATCTCACAGTACTCTGTGGTGGAGGACCCCGGTTGCGGTTGGAACGCCGCAAAGGTCTGTTGCGGCTGGTAGACTCCCTGCGGGTTCATCCCCGCACCCCCCCTGGTGGTGGACCTCCCTGGATAGCTGCGACCGAGGGTCCTGCTCCTGCGCCGCGCAACCGAGGACATTCGGTTGCGACGTGGCCCTCGACCAGACAATGTGTACACCAAACATTCGGTCGCGCTGGCCTCACCGGCTGAAGTTCCTTGAGATTTTCGGTCAAGCTGGCGATCTGGTGTTGCAACCCTACCAAAGAAGGGTCTTGCGGGGCCACCACCCCCCGATATTCCGGGGGTAGCCCGCCATGGCTTCAATCTTCATGGCTTGCTCCAAAGCGTCCTGCAGATTATCAATCTTCTGCTGAGTAAGAGGGGTTCGTGTCAAGGGGAGCAGAGCCTTGATGAACCAGTCCCTCTGGTGGTTTGGATCGATCGGGTAGCTGAGTTTCTCGATCGCGTCCTTGAATCGCCGCATCAACTCCCAGCGGCCTCACCTTCCTTCTGCTTAATTTCCCACAGCTCGGACAGGCCCTGCTGGTCTGTCTGGGGAAGCTTGAATTCGCGGACAAAATCCCGCTTCACGTCCGCGATTACAGGGTTAGGGTGTGCCTCGGACCACTTGATGAACCAACGCAGAGCCCTCTCTCTGAGCGTGGTTTGGAATTCTATTAACTTCCCTGCATCCGGCGTCTGTCGAGCCCTCCAGATGGCTTCGCACAGATACCAGTGTTGTTCTACATCGTCATTGCCCCGGCCAGAGAACTCTGGATACCGGGTGAAAGATCCAGCCATGTGTACTTGCGGAGAATTAACCAGGATAAAACCTCCCGGTCCTGGTTGCGTAACGGTCCCTCTAGGGAAAATACTACTACTAGTAACGCCGCTGCTACTAGGCATTACCGACGCCGCTGAACTACTATATGACTGACTTAATGCTTGTAACTGAATAAAAATATTTCTTAGAGGTTGATAAAGTACCAGGGGAAGGTCGGGATCCTGGCCATGCGGAAGGTGGGACGTAGGGCTGCCTGGAGGGGTGGGTGTCGTCTGATCCTGGAACATCTGCTGCATCACGCCGTCCCATTCATCATCGGAACTTTCTTCGGGCTGCATCTTTCCGTTATCTTCGCTAGTCGTTACTTATCTTTCTCGCGTCGCTGGGCTCCCATGCACCCACTGCACTTCCACTGCTGTCCCGTCTTCTTTCCGGGTATCCAAACCCATAACTCCCGTCCTCTGAGGCGCCTCCTTCTGATTCTTCCTCTCGATCTCTCTTCTCTTCAAATCTCTCATTACCCTTCTTCGCCACATATCGGCGATCTGTGCCCGCCGATGCGCACGTAGCTCCCGCAACTTGCATGCGGCCTCAACGTCCATCCCCCGCTCCCCACTCTCACAGTCTACACAGCATCGGTCCCCTTATTCCTTCCCCCAGTACGGATGGTTTACGCTTCCATACTCGTTTTGTGGAATTCAATCAACCCTTCGTCCACCATCAGGGCTTTGATCCACAGCGGAATCTCCTTCAATAGCTTTCCCCTTAGCCCCGAGTGGAAGACAGCCTCAGCTTTCGAGAAGGACTGATAGCACTCAGCAGCAAACTCCACCGTGTATCCTTCCAACGTGGTCCTTACCCAAAAATCCACCGCGCGGGTTAGTTCAGTGTCTACCCGATGCAGTGCTACCAGGTCTTCGTGCGCCCACCTGCGGTTTATCTTCCGCGAGCCTTCTTGGGGCACCGTCGCTCGTAACCTTCGCAACCAATTGTAAAGGTCAGTAGGGAACCTTCCCCAGAAAATTTCGTACGTATCACTGGCTGAATCAGAGAAAAGAACAAGCTCTTTGATCGCCGCCTCCTTTTTCTTGGTCAGCTTTGCTTACTGAGCAATGAACTGGTCAAGATGATCATCCCACCATCGCCGTATTGCTCCTTCAAAAATCCTCGAGACCATGATCTAGATCCCCTCAGAACATGCAGGTCCCGGCAACGGAACCATTTGTTGGCAAGAAATCAGGTCTCATGGACAAGACCCAGGTTCAAGAGTTGTGGCCAACAAAGGGGTCCGGTGTAGTCTAGGAACACGCCGGCATTTTCACCCTGCTCAGGAGAGCAGTGCGTCTCACCTGAGGCGTGCCGCAACCACATGCAAAAGGGGATGAGATCAAGGGCAAGGAACAAACCCGCAACTAAAGAAAGACGGTTCATCCATTCATATATAAAGTTATATGCGCAAGATTACTTAATAAGCATTGCAGACATTCATAAATAAAATTTTAAACAAGTGTAAACGCATTACATGCACATGAACACCTTATTGAGACAACAACCTTCCATTATATTAATCTCTTGGCCCAATACATGATTACATGGCAATCTTCCTGTTAGCTCTCAAAGCTGATACAGATGAATCTCAGAACAGAAGGGTAGAATAGAGAAGATAAGAAACCATATGAAGCACATGCATGAATCCTCCGCAGCTGCTCTGCGCGTCCTTCCTTGTCTCTGGCCTCGCGACTTCTTTGGTATGCATTCAACTCTCGGCATTCACCATCCTGAACAACCTCCGATATTCAACAACCTCTTTTTGGCCAGGTGACTGTTATTTATTCACCCGCACCCGCGACTATCGGCTCTTCTGCGTCTTCACTTCGGCTTCTCTCAGCTTCTCTTCTGATGTCTGCGTGTTCCACTTTCTGTTTTCTGCTGTGTTTCCTTCATCTGCACTTGTCTCTGTTCTATCTCCAGCTATCGAGTGCTTTCGCGCCGCCTTGGTAGCTCCGCAACTCCTGGTAGGTGCGGCGCGGTCGCGGTTGCCATGTGTATTTATTCCGCAACTCAAAAAGGGTCAAAACTCAAAATGTCTTGGCCAAGATTCCAAAACTTAAACAAAAACAAGGGCCCCGACACTTTCCAATTCTTTAATTATAAGTTCCAACTGATGCGTCTTCTACATTTCTTCTAGATACAAAGTATCATTTCTAATCTTTTGAGACTGAAGTAGTTGAAACTTATGACTTAGCTTTTCATGTGCTTGCTTTCAAGTGGATAATTCTTGAGCAAGTTGAGCTGGATCAGTCATGTTTAAGTCTGCTGAGGTTTCCACACCTGCAAAAGATGTTTGAGTTGCTAAAGTAGAATCAAAATTCACCTGGAGTGCTGATTTCTCTTTCAACAGTTCTTCAATATGTTCTTCCATTTTTCTAATCTGCAGATTTTGGTCAATAATTAACTTAAGAATTTCCTCCTTGTCAGACTCATTTTGTGCCATTTCTTTAGTCTATGGGTCTCCAGTCAAGGGTAGCTTAAGTTGTTTTCGCAAAGCAACAATGTCTGCATGTTTCTTCTGGATGATTTCTTCAACTGCTTTGTAGTAAGTAGGATCATATCCTAATTTTACTACCAGTTATTCCAATGTCCTTATCCTGTTGTCTTTAGCCAAACAAGACAGTTTCTCAATCTTCAACTGGGATTGCATATTTGACAGTCCTACTTTTGATTTTGAAAGAGACATAGCTGTTGTAGTCATGGTTGAAAATAACATTTCTTCTTATGGCCTGTGCATATCCATCTAGTCAATTGGATGTCTGTGTCTTGCATCAAATGAGAGGACAGTCTTCTTATAGTCAGCATGAGTTTTCGGAAATGGCATTGTTCCTTGCAGGAAGGCCATTCGCATCCTTCCCTTCTAGTTGTCAAAAGCAGTGAGAAGCCTCTGTTGTGATGTAGATGTCTGTTTCCAAAATTAGCTGTAAACATCTGACTTCAGTGTTTCATTCTTTTGTTTGATTTCTAGAAATTTGGAGAAAATATTCTGCTTTTCTGAAGAGCTGACATCTGTAAGTTGGATGATATCTAGGGGATATCTTGCAGGTGATGTTGATGAAGAAGTCTGAGGAATATTTGTAGATGTGGAGACTTCAGTTTCTCCCAAATCTATGATCTCTGGCTTTTTATCTTTTGAAAGCAAGGAAGAATCAAGCCTTGGTTTCTTATGTTGTAAGATGAATTCTTTCATAAGCTCCTTGGAATGTGTGTCTCCTATCTGACCCTCTTTTGGTTTGTTGTCAGGCACTAGTGTTTGTAAATTTGAAGTAGAAATGACTTGTTCATCTGCTTCTTGTAAACTAGCTTCTACCCATTCATCCTGATTCATGTACTTCTCTATTTCTGCTCTAGAGGTGTGAGCGTAAGAGGTTGTCTTGGATTCAACTCTCAGAGCAGAAATGATGCCATGAGGGTCATATGACCAAGTAAAACTTGGCTGAAATCCCATATTTTTTAATAGTGTATCTGCATCGATACCAACGAATCTGGTATTACAAATGAATGATCCAACATTGGCCTTAATTTTGAACTAGGCTTTCCTCTTTCCCAAAAAAAAATGCAATTCATCCATATTTAACATCTGTCTAATGTATTATAAAGAGAAAATTCTCATAGGCACATATTTTGGAAGTTTGTATGGTGGAAGCTTGCAGCCATACACCCTGATCTCTGTGTAATTCTTGTACAGATAGCAATCACCTGTCTTTGCTTGTTCACTCAGGTGTAGAATTCTCTTGATGTCTTCTCCAATTCTAGGCTCTGATGAACTGGTAAGGAACTACCTGACTGGATGAATGAATAATTCTATGAATTCTAAGAAAGAAGTAGTTGTTGATGATGCTCCTACCAATTTTGTCTAGTGAATGAACGATTGATTCACTCCCTGCGTGTCCTGCTTGTTGAAATCAATGGGGAATATATCTGACTGCTAAAACAAAATCATATGAATGATCACAGAAGAATAAGTAAATGCTCCTTGAGTGGTGAAATTCATAAATTGTTCATGTATAATATCAACCAAAAAATGGTTGTAATTATACATAAACAACGGTGGTTTGTTAAGGCTGAAGATAGATAAGAAACCTAGGATGGGTTCATCAATGGTTTCATCATCGGGGTATCCTAACAGATAAGAAATGAGGGAGATGTAGTGTTTTGAAGCAATAGGAAAGATGGAGGATGGATATGGGGGATTTCTCTTTGGTATTTGCATCCTCAAGTAGAAATATTTCGAATATCTGAGCTCTATTTAGGAAGGATCATGTGTGATAAATATCCATGAGGGCAGCAGGGGAGAAATAAGATAAGGAGTCAGAAGGAGGGATGAGAAGCATCTGATTAATGGTTTCAGGAGATATGGTTATCAAAACGTTTCCATTTTAAGCCACCACTGACCTGGTTATAGGGTCATACTTCTTCTGACACGAGGCAATTAAATCCGGGAATGTGTGAGTTTGAGGGAATGCAAACAAAGGTAACATGGACTCCAAAAACCTGATAGGGTCTTGTTTATCCAGGTGCTTCTGTTTTAGCCATAGATGTAGCTCGTAGAATTCAAATTCAATGTGACAATAAGTAATTTTAAAATAGGTATCGACTAGGGGTGTGAGATTGAGGTTGACTTGTGGAGCTACAAGAATGTTTTCTGCAACAGCTTTGGTTGCTTCAGGAATGACCTCGGAAGCTGGATGAGCGACCTTGGGTACGACCTCTGCAAGACTGTTAACATTCAAGATTTCTTCTGTCACTGCTTTCTTTCCTTTACCTTTCAGATTAGTTTTTTTCTTCGTCTTGGCCTTAGGTGCCATGCTTACAAAAAACAAAGATAGGGTTTCGAGAATATGAAGGGCAATTACAGAAGATAATTCACAGTGGAATAGAGATGGAGAATGAAGGTGAATGGAAGGTGGAAGTAAAGGATTGAGCGGGAGAATATGGGAAATTTTATAGACTGCAATTTAGGTTCAATGGTCCTGGCTAACAGTCAAGCGAATTTACTGCGTAACGGTCTGATTAATGGGTAAATGAAGCAAATTTATTGGATAACGGGAGGATTAACAAGTATAATGGAGCATTAGGGATAACGGATAAATGACGTGGAAGGATATGAGTGATGGAATGGATAAATGGTTATGGCACGGGCAAGCGATAATGGGAGTGGAAAACTGGAGGTGGATATTGGGGGGTACCCCCCGGTTTCAGGTTTTAGGTGGAGGGGGTGCGAAGTCACCTTATGCTGCCACGTCACAAAAATGGGCGGCCATTGAAACTGGAGTTCGGACCCCCCCCCTCGTGTTAAGAAGAAACAGGCAGAGGGGGTGCGAAGTCAATCTCCACTATAGATCTGAGAGAAGCTCAAGATCTATCGTTGGAATCTGCAAACACTTTATCTTCTATTGATTTGACCGCTTGTCATTTAGTGACTTTAGAATAAAATCAATATGTGTGCATATAGATTAATTTAATTAATGAATTTATAAAACCCTTTTTCAAAGGTTCAAACATACTTGAATTAAACTTTACATTTTGAAATTATGACACATTTAAACAAGTGGCCATTTTTCATTTTGATCACTAAAGCATTCACATTTTATTTTATGCTTCTCTAACATATTCTTTGTTGCCTCCTTTATTTAGAGCAAACTATCCTATCATTTTTTCTAACATGGATGTAATAAAATCTATTTTTCCTAACATTTTTTAAATTTATTTTTCATCCATGTACTAACTTAGCATTTTATATTTTATATTTTTTATACTACTATACTAACTTATCAAAAACAAATAATGTTACAACATCGGCTCCAGCTGGAGACTGCTTCCCCTTATGGGATGTAGAGAACAAGTTCCATGTGCCTTCTCCTGAGGCTATGGAGTCTTTGTTGTAGAAAACAAACATACTTAAAATGATAAAATAAAATGATTATGTACAATGATGATGTAGGATCTCTTTCAATACTGGATATAGTGTTTCAAAAATCTGCCATTAACGTGCAGTGTTGAAAACTGTCGTTCCAGATTTTGTAGAACAAATGTGTTGTTTCCTTTCACTTCTGCAATGCTGAGTGGCCCAAACCATAAATTGTCAAACTTTCCATGTTTTCCTTTATCTTATCTCCTAGCATCCAATCTTAGGGCTAAATCCCATTCTCTAAAATCTCTTTCCCTTGCCTTTCTGTCAAAGAGACTCTTCATTTTATTATGATATTTCTTTAGTTTGTATTGTATCTCATATTTGTTTTCATTCAACTTAATGATCTGATTAATCGTTCTAGATAAATCATCAGGTTCATCAGTATATTCTCGTAGAAACTTGAGTACAGGGAAAACTAAATTTGTAGGAAAAATAACATCTTTGCCATAAACTAATTGGAATGGGGATTTACCTGTTGATCTTTTTGGAGAAATTTTGTTTGCCCAGACTGCATAAATTAAGTGGTTGTCCCAAATTTTCTTGTGTTATTCTAGAGTTTTCTTTATTACTTTCACTAAACTCTTATTTGATGATTCAGCAAGACCGTTTCCTTGTGGATAATAGGGAGTTGAGTGATGCAGCAGAATCTGACATTTCTAGCAGAATTCTATCATTTTTATGTTGCTGAATGCTGTGGAATTATCAGTGACTATTTGTTGTGGGCAACCAAATATGGATAAAATATTATGTTCAATGAATTTTATTACAACTGAATCTGTAACATTTCTTACATGAATGGCTTCCAGCCACTTGGTGAAATAGTTAGTAGCAGTCAAGATCCATCTGTGTTGATTACTGAAGGTTGGATGAATTTCACCTATAAAATCTAATCCCCACTGAATAAATGGTGTTGAAACAACTACTGGAACTAGTGGAAGAGCTACTATTTTTTTCTTACTAGCAAACATTTGACATGGAACACATGCTCTGACTTTTGATCCTACTTGTGAAAACAAGGTAGGATAATAAAATCCCGCCCTCAATATCTTGTATGCTATTTCTCTCCAAGCATAATGGCCTCCACAAATTCATGCATGAAACTGATCAATGATTCCTTCAGACTCTAATTCTGTTAGGCAAAGTAGTTAATTAAGAGGATCCTTACAATATAAGTTGGCATTGATGATACAGTATTTGATGGATTTTAACTTGAGTGTTTTGCACTGGTTCTTTGAAAACTGAGATGGACATTCAAATGAATCCGAAAGTGAACAATGTTTGCATACCAATCTAATGTAACAAATTTCTCATCAATATGAATTGGGACTATGTGAGTTAGAAGAGAAGGTTCTTGTGTATTCTTTCCTTGCACTCCATGGGAAGGTTCTTGTGGATTCTCCCCTTCTGCATTCAAGGAAGGTTCTTATGTATTCTCCCTTTCCAAATTCGAAGAAGGTTCTTGTGGTTGCTTCTCTGAAACTTCAAAAATAGAGTTTATGCCGAAGAATTTACAGTTGGATTCAACGAATAACTTGGTTAAACCCTGCCCCTTTACTAACTTGGTAGTTTTGATGGTAAGATCAAACTCAAGGATCTGAGTTATCCATCTTCCCCTTCTACCATCAGTGTGTGACCGTTGTGTGAGTATTGTTTTGACAACGTTATTGGGTACATAGGCAATGATAGTTGAATGAAGAATATACATTCTAAAAGACTTGAGGGCTTGAACTAAGGCATAGGCTTGTTTTTCAATAATATCATATCTCAGTTCGACATCTCTCATGACCTTACTAAAGAATTCTATAGGTTGATCATGGTAATCCTCATTCTTTTGTAAAAGGACAGTTGCAAGGGTAGTTTCGGAGGCAAAAGAGAACATGCTGAAAGTTCTGAGTAGTTTGGACTGGCTAAGGTTGGGGCTTCGGAGATGGATTTATTTATCTGGTCAAAAGAAAATCTTGCAGAAATAGTCCATTTGACTTCATGGTTCTTTTTTAGCATGTCTATTATATCCTTCACTATTTATGATTAATTTGGTATAAACCTTCTCAAAAAGTTAATTTTGCCTAAGAAAGCTTGAATCTCTTTTTTATTTCTAGGTAATGATAGTGATTGAATAGTAGAGACCCTTTTGGGATCAATAACTACTCCATCTTTCAAAATAATATGACCTGGCAATTTACCCTCTTTAATGGAAAATAATGATTTTTTGGGATTCAAGAAAATTTCAAACTTCCTGTACCTTTCAAAAACTTTCTTCAAATTCTTAAGATGTTTAGGATATGATTCAGAGATAACAGTTAAATCATCAAGATAAATAACAGAGAATTTGTTTACCTTCCTGAAAAAATCCAAGTCCATGACTCTCTGAAATGTTGTTCCTGCGTTCGATAGACTAAATGGTATTCGGATATACATGAATGTACCCCAAGGTGTGGTAAAATTTGTCTTCACCCTGTCTTCTGAATTCACCAATATTTGATTATAACCAGAAAATCCATCCAACATAAAGAGCCTGTTAGCACCTGACACTTTTTGAAGTAATTGATCCATCTTTGGAAGTGGATAATTATATTTCAAGGATGATTTATTAAGGTCGCTAAAATCTACAAATTCTTATTTCACCGATATTTTTCCTCACAGGGACTAAATTTGCAACCCAACAAGAGTATCTTAGTGGGACAATAATTTGGGCATCTAAAAGTTTCTTCAGTTCTTTTTCTATGGTGGGAAGAAGAACTGGGTTCATCCTTATTAACTGATGTTGATAAGGCTTTACATCTGGTTTTAGTGGAATTTTATGCTCAATTAAAGATGTATCATAAGTTTTTAGATCAGCATAAGACCAGACAAAGACATATTTATAATTCTTAAGAAGTTTGACATATTCAGATTTTAAGTTCTGGGGTTAATGATGCACAAAGTTTGATGTTTTTAATTTCCTCATCAGTGCCAATATTTGTGTCTTCTATGTCATCTTCTGGTGAAACAAAGAACGGATTTTTGGGAACATCATTTTGATCAAAAAAATTTTCTAAAGGAGCAAGTACCTTGGGGATAAAATTATTTGATAATTGAATTATATCATGATCGGATACCTTTTATTATAGATCTGAGTTTTTTTATTTTGGGTAGCTTCTTTACTGTCTGAATTATCCTCTTCAATTTTCAATACATAAAATTCGTCAATAACTTGCAGAAAGGATTTTAATTGTTCATCATCGTCAAATATTTGACAATGTTTAAGATTGTCTGGGATTGAAGGCCTATATTTGATTTGTGTCTGATATTGAATATGAAATTGATCTGGAATCTTGAAGGAACTAGCTAAAACAACTAATGAATTTGCATGCAGGTTTTCATCTCTAGGAATAAAAGTGATGGTAAAAGCATAAAAGGCATTTTCAATAGTATACCAAATCTCCTTTCTATAAGAACTAAGTCTAGGGTGCTTTGTTTGGCAAATAATCCTAACTTTTCTTACTATTAGTTCTAAGTCAGTGAAAGCACTCAATTTTTTTACCTTCAAACTTCTAGCAAGTTGTAATCCTAGGATAAAAGCTTCGTATTCAGCGACATTGTTTGTGACCTCAAAATCTAATTTGCATGATTGTGTAATATTTTCTTTATCAGGTGAAATCAAAACAACTCCTATTCCAGCTCCATCTTTTGTGGAAGATCCATCAAAAAATAATTTCCAAATTTCAGTATGACCTGGTTTAGAGGTGTCAACTACATCCTTAATTTTGACTTGAGAATCCTGTGAAGTGTCTGATGATAGTTGAAAACAACTAAATTCTTGATCTACTTCATAAATGGGGTAATTCCTAGCTTGATTAGCATTACAAACAGTGTTTAGGAATCTCACTTCTCTATACAACCTAAAGCTCTCTCCACCATATACAAGGATAGTGGCAAAAGACATGTCCATTTGAAGACTTCCTTCCAATTTTTCACAACATGATCTTGATAACAACATTCCAAATTTGGGAGGGATGTCAGTAACAACTATGTCTAATACTACACTTTTAACTGGTATCTTATGTAAAGTGACCACTAAACATTTAATGAGTCCTAAACATTGGACGCTCTTTGAATCAAAAGTATACAAATCGTGATAGGTTCGAGTGATATCCATATTTAGTTGTTCCATGATGATTTTAGGCATTAAATTATGCGAAGCACCAGAATCAAGAATACATTTGTATAGCAAAGAATTATGTACCTTTAAAGTCAGATAGAAGGGTGGTATAGATTCATCAATCATATAAAAACTAGGACCAAAAGCTATAGTTGGTATTTCATTTTGTAGACTAATAATATCTCCTTTCGCGTCCATACTAGAATTTTGGATCCACTTAGCTACTTGAATTTTATACCCTGGATTTTTAGAGAGTTCAGAAAGTGGGATTGGAATTTTGACTCTTTCAAATTCTTTCTCAACATTAAAGGAAATCAATATTGTTTTATCAATCTGAGTAGAATTAGTTGACTGATTTAAAGGTTGAGGATGAGTAGTTTGAGTTTTAGTTGATTTTAGTTGAGGTTCGATTATAACAGGGTTCTTGGGAGGTCTTCCAGGACTATCTCTAGGTCTTAAGTCATATCTTTGATTGAGTTCTGCAATCAGAAACTCAGAAAAAGCTTTATACTTAGAAACTTGAGAAGTATCTTGGTTTTCTTGAGGGATTTGGTTTTGGGAAACAGGGACAATGGCAGTCTGAAAGGATGTTTGATCTACAATATTAATGTCTTCAATAATGGAAAAAGTATTGTCCTCGGGTTTTTGATCATCAATCAACAATGGGGTAGGAACTTGTTGTTCGTTATGAGGCCTCTGAAGAATTTGCAGTGGAGCAGCTTTCTTGTACTAACCTTGGGCTTGTGTTTGTGGTCTGGAAACAATTTGTTGGACTATTCTCGGTTGAGTTTCAATCTTTGAAATTCTATTGGATAGATTTCTAAGAAGAAATGTGATTTCATCAATCTTTGAATCTTCACTTTTTGACTTAGAGGAAGATGCTTCTTGATTTTTAAATTTTCTTTGGGATTTCTCTTCTTTAGCTCTAATTTTACTAGAAGCTGACCTATTGGCTTCTACCTCAATAGCATTAGTCTGCATATCTTGTAATGTATTAGAAATTCTCTCCCTTATCATTAATGCAAAGTCATTAGCAAATGATTTCGAAAATATGACCTTTGCAGCAGCTACTAGAGGTTTGCAATCAGCATGCATTTTATGGTAGAGTTTATTAAATCGTTTGATAAATTTAGCTACAGGTTCACCCAAATTTCCTTTTAACTCTTCAAATTCAGTGAGGAGGTAAACAACATCTTTGTTTACCCCCCATTGGTTTTTAAAGATAGTTATAAGTTCATTCCAGGTTCGAATAGAATCTGCTCTAAATTTCCTAAACCATATCTTAACATGACCTTCCAAGGACTGTAAAAATAATCCCATATAAACATCTTCATGTTCGATGTTCATATTGTCTCTGAAATCTAAAAAGGTAGCTATATGATCTTCTGTTGAAGGGCCTGTCTCTCCATTAAATCTTGGTAAATGTTTGAGATATCCATCATGGAAATTTCCCAATACGTTAGGGAGAACAAGAGCATCATACCTATCTTGTATAATGGGTTGAAAAGCCATGGATGATGAAGTTCATTTTGATGAAGATGTAGGTGAATGAGTATTAGAGGGTGGAGGAGAATGTGAAGGAGGAGGAGGTAGTGAAGATTTAAAAGGGATTTTAACAATTAGTTTTTGAATAGATGGTGTTAAATCTTCTATTGGAATAGATACAAACTGTCTTTGATGTAGGTGAATCTACAGGGAAAGATGGAACTTGATATGAATCAAGTGATTCTACCAACAAATCTGACTGAAGGTCTACTCCTTGTGAATAAATTTCAACAACACTAGGAGGTAATTGAGTCAACTCAGGTTGGGATGATAATAATGAAAAGGGGTCTATGGATGAAATTTCTTCAAGGTGTAAGGCTAAAGAGGAAGAAGCATAAATATTTTGATTTCTTTTCAAAGAGGTTTCCCTAACGAGTCTTTCTGGATCTAGTAAAGGGTTAACAATCTCATATTCAAATTTAGATCTAGTGTGCTTAAAAGGAGCCAGTTTGAAACAGTGGAATCACCAGGTGAAAGGTTTTGACATATATCTTTATATTTTATTCACCTTAAAGGAAAAAAGGAAAAATCATTGTCCCAGGAAAATTTAGTTTTTACTCTTCGTTTCCCCGACAACGACGCCAATCTAATGTTGTCCTTTGAGATGATTTTGGTCAATAATCATGCCAAATCATCTAAAATGTTTGTTTGTGTTTTAAAATATTTGGAGGACCAATGCATAAAATATATTTTAATCAAACAGTTAAGGTTTTTAAATCTTACTGATAATATCAATAATTTAAAGTAAGGGTTGCTTGTTCATCTCACACAGTAATTAGGTTTTCATGATTTCGATTAAGTAGAATAAGAAGATATGATTATTAAACATTCAAATTGAACTATTCAATAAACCATAATGTGGAAAACTTTTAAACAATGTTTAAAAATTCAACAAAATATATTTAACATCACCAAAATACTAACAATTTATTGATAAAAGGGACTTACATTAACAGATTGTAAAGTAAATCATTCTTTATAATAATTATAACTTCAGGAGGAATTATAAGGTTGGTGAAACACAATCAACCTCACCTAGTTATTTTGATGATAATTAAACATATGAAGAAACGTAATGACAGAAAACTGGAAAACTCACAGAGAAGACAGAGCTGTATGAGATGAGTTCAGAATCCTTCTTTGTATTATTGATTATCAACAAAACTTAGTACAATTTATGTTTACAAAATCTCCTTATCCAAGGGTGCAACCCTTCATAACTCGTGTTGAGAGTTATTTATACTAACTAACAAAATTGTAGAAATATCTTAACTGATTTTACAATAATAGGATAATAAGAATAAAATAAGGAGACATATAGATGGAGTGTTTCTGCTTTTCTGGAGGTTGTTGATGATTCAACCTCTTTTGATGAAAGCTATTGCTGACTTGTCATTTTTTCGTTGGAAGTTGTTGCTAACCTGGCTCTACAAAATTGGGTGTGATGGCATGTTGTAAAATTAATTTTTTCACTTGATGGTTTCACAAAGCTTATCCCACTGATCTTCACTTGGAATTTCACAATTCATCATTTTCCTAAAAACTTCATCCACTTCAATGAATTTGTCAAAAGTTGGTTTTTGAATAAACAACTATTTGATTTGATGTTGAATAATCAAGTCGAACTATAGAGCTTTAAGAAAATCTCTGCCTGTGATGTGACCTTTGATACTTGAAAATTTTGTTTTGTTTATTGCAATTGTATACAAATTTTTGCAACAATCTTCTAACTTGACCAACTTATCATCTAATCCAATTAGACCTGGCAGACCTTTTTGATTCAAAGTATTAATTTTAGTATGAAACCTTTTGACAATAATATTTAAGGCTTCACACTTGGTCTGCAACTGGTTGATCAAGTCCCTCTTTTGCAAAACCTTCTTTATCTCCAAAATAGTTGCAGCCCTGTCTGAGATATTGATTGCTTACAAATCCTTCTTGTTCTTTGAATTAAGAACCTTAATCATATATGAAGCTTCACTTGGTTTCTGTTGGAGTTGATCCTTCTCTTCTTGAATTGTTGTTCTGCATTTGTTGATGAGTTCTTGCTGCTTGAAGATGATCTGAATGGATGGCCATATTTTAGTAATGGAGTCACTGATGTTTTCCCAGATACTTTGCTTAGCTTCTCCTAAAGTTGATGCCATTAGAGTTTCGCTTTCCAATTATTTAATACTAAGTTCGACCTGATGCGTATTCTGCATTTCTTCTAGATACAAAATATCATTTCTAATCTTTTGAGACTAAAGTAGTTGAAACTTTTGATTTAGATTTTCATGTGCTTGCTTCTGAGTGGATAATTCTTTAGGAAGTTGAGCTGGATCAGTCATGTGTAAGGATGTTGAGGTTTCTACACTTGCAAAAGATGTTTGAGTTGCTAAAGTAGGATCAACATTCGCCTGGAGTGATGATTTCTCTTTCAAAAGTTCTTCAATCTGTTCTTCCATTTTTCTGATCTGCAGATTTTGGTCAATAATTAACTTAAGCATTTCCTCCTTGTCAGATTCATTTTGTGCCATTTATTTAGTCTGTGGGTATTCAGTTGAGGGTAGCTTAAGTTGTTTTTGCAAAGCAGCAATGTCTGCATTTTTCTTCTTGATGATTTCTTCAGCTGCTTTGTAGTTAGTAGGATCATATCCTACTTTTACTACCAGTTCTTCCAATGTCTTTATCCTGTTGTCTTTAGCCAAACAAGACAGTTTCTCAATCTTCAACTGGGATTTCATATTTGACAGTGCTACTTTTGATTTTGAAAGAGACATAGTTGTTGTAGTCATGGTTGAAAATAACATTTCTCCTGACTACCTGTGCATATCCATATAGTTAATTGGATGTATGTCTCTTGCATCAAATGAGAGGACAGTCTTCTTATAGTCAACATGAATTTTCAGAAATGGCACTATTGTTTGCGGGAAGGCCATCTGCATCCTTCCCTTCTCGCTGTCAAAATCAGTGAGAAACCTGTGTTGTGATGTAGGTGTCTATTTCCAAAATTTGTTGTAAACATTTGACTTTAGTGCTTCATTCTTTTGTTTGATTTCTATAAATTTGGAGAAAATATTCTGCTCTTCTAAAGAGTTGGCATCTTCATGTTGGATGATATCCAGGGGCTCTTTTTCTGGTGATGCTGATGAAGAAGTATGAGGAATATTTGTAGATGTGGAGACTTCAGTTTCTCCCAAATTTATGATCTCTTGCTGTTTATCTTCTGAAGGAAAGGAAGAATCAAGCCTTGGTTTCTTATGTTGTAAGATGAATCATTTCATAAGCTCCTTAGAATGTGGTGTCTCTTCTCTGACCCTCTTTTGTTGTTTACTATCAGGCACTGGTGTTTGTACATTTGAAGTAGAAATGACTTATTCATCTGCTTCTTGTAAACTACCTTCTACCCATTCATCCCGATTCATGTACTTCTCTATTTCTGCTCTAAAGGTGTGAGTGTAAGAGATTGTCTTGGATTCAACCCTCAGAGAAGAAATGATGCCATGAGGGTCATATGACCAAGTAAAAATTGGTTGAAATCCCATCTTCTTTAATAGTGTTTATGCATCGATACCAGCGACTCTGGTATTAAAAATGAATGATCCAACATTGGCCTTAATTTTGAACTAGGCTTTCCTCTTTCCTGAAACAAAATGCAATTCATCCATATTTAACATCCGTCTAATGTATTCTAAAGAGAAAATTCACATAGGAACATATCTTGGAAGTTTGTATGGTGGAAGCTCACAACCATACACCCTGATCTCCGTGTAATTCTTATACAGATACCAATCACTTGTCTTTGCTTGTTCACTGAGGTATAGAATTCTCTTCAAGTCTTCTCCAAAATCTAGGCTCTGATGAATTGGTAAGGAACTTCCTGATTGGATGAATGAATAAGTCTATGAATTCTGAGAAAGAAGTAGTTGTTGACGCTTTGACTATTTTTTTCCAGTGAATCACTTATTGATTCATTCCCTGGGCGTCTTGCTTGTTGAAATGAATGGGAAACATATCTGCCCGCTGAAACAAAATCATATGAATGATCACAAAAGAATAAGTAAATGCTTCTTGAGTGGTGAAATTCATAAATTTTTTATGTATAATATCAACCAAAAAATGGTTGTAATTGTACATAAACAATGGTTTTTTGTCAAGGCTGAAGATAGTTAAGAAACCTAGGATGGGTTCATCAATGGTTTCATCGCTGGGGTATCCTAACATATAAGAAATGAGGGAGATGCAATGTTTTGAAGCAATAGGAAAGATGGAGGATGGATATGGGGGATTTATCTTTGGTAAATTTTTATCCTCAGGTAGAAAGATTTTGAATATCTGAGCTCTCTGTGGGAAGGATAATGCGTGATAAAGATCCATGAGGGAAGTGGGGGAGAAATAGGATAAGGATTCAGAAGGAGAGATGAGAAACATCTAATTAATGGTTTTAGGTGATATGGTTATCAGAACGTTTCCGTTTTGAGCCACCACTGACCTGGTTATAGGGTCATACTGCTTTTGACACCAAGAAATTAAATCTGGGAATGGGTGAGTTTGAGGGAATGCAAATAGAGGTAACATGGACTCCCAAAGCCTGATAGGGTCTTATTTATCTAGGTGCTTCTGTTTTAGCCACATATGTAGCTCTTATAACTCAAATTCATTGTGACAATCACTAATCTTAAAATAGGTATCAACTAGGAGTGTGAGGTCGAGGTTGACTTGTGGAGTTGCAGGAATGTCTTCTACAACATCTTTGGCTGCTTTAGGAATGACCTCGGAAACTAGATGAGTGACCTTGGGTACAACCTCTGCAAGGCTATCAACATTCGGGAAATTAGAAGATCATTCACTTTGGAATAGCGATGGAGAATGAAGGTGAATGGAAGGTGGAAGTAAAGGATTGAGCGGGAGACAGTGGGAAATTTTATAGACTGCGATTTAGGTTCAATGGTCCTAGTTAACAGTCAAGCGAATTTACTGCGTAATAATATGATTAACGGTTAAATGGAGCAAATTTATTGGCTAACGGGAGGATTAACGAGTATAATGGAGCGTTAGGGATAACGGATAAATGACGTGGAAGGATATGAGTGATGGAATAGATAAATGGTTATGGCATGGGCAAACGGTAGTGGGAGTGGAAAACCGTAGGTGGATTTCGAGGGGGAGGGGGGAGGGAGGTACCCCCTAGTTTCTGGTTTTAAGCAGAGGGGGTGCGAAGTCATCTTATGCTGACACATCATGGAAATGGCCGGCCATTGAAATCGGCGTTCGGACCCCCCCCCCCCCCCCCCCTCGCGTTGACAAGAAACAGTAAGAGGGAGTGCGAAGTCAATCTCTGACGTAGAACTGAGGGAAGCTCAAGATCTACCGTCGGAATCTGCAAGCACTTTTATCTTCTTTTGATTTGACCGCTTGTCATTTAGCGACTTTAGAATAAAATAAATATGTGCACATATAGATTAATTTAATTAATGAATATATAAAACCATTTTTCAAAGGTTCAAACATACATGAATTAAACTTTACATTTTGAAATTCTGGCGCATTTAAACAGGTGACCATTTTTCATTTTGATCACTAAAGCATTAACATTTTATTTTATGCTTCCCTAACATTTTTTTGTTGCCTCCTTTATTTAGAGAAAAATATCCTATCATTTTTGCTAACATGGATGTAATAAAATATACTTTTCCTAACATTTTTTAAATTTATTTTTCATCCATGTTCTAAAGTCTTGGTATTTTTTATTTTTTATTTTTTCAACTACTATACTAACTTATAAAAAAAAAATTAATGTTACAACAAGATACGTTGAAGGAGAATGTTCAAAGGTGTTGGAAGCTTCCACGACATTGATGAAACCGTCGAGGAGAGAGAATGATGGGAACACTTCCCCATCATCTTATGACAACACATATTGCAAAGAGAAAGCTGAGGCAAGCTCTCATCGCCATAATGACATCAGAGGAAAAAATACATTGTTGAACTCGTTAGGGGAAAAGAATGATGGGAACACTTCACCATAATCCCATGGAAGTGCTTGTCGCAATAGAAGAGTAGAGACAAGTTCTCATCACCATGATTGCACCAGAGATCACGAGGGAAGGTATATAAGTCTCGATATTCACAAATTCATTTTTATTATAAGCATGTTGTTAATCATGAACGTAAATCATGGCATAAGAAAACTGGTCGTTTTGTGGTTTACATAACCATGTCATTGTTGAGTGTTGGAAAATAATGGCATCACAAAGGAGGAGGAGGCGTGGAAATCCTTCTCCACAGCGGGGAAAGAAATTAGTTAACCAGGTATGGAGGAAAAAGACCTTTTGCACACATTGCAACCAAAGTGGTCATCAAAGAGCCATGTTTTCGAGGCTCCATCCAGAGCAGCACCTTAAGGACGAAGCGTCGATGCATGAATCAATTGAAACAATTGTTCGACAAGCAAGTGCGCCACAAGGAGATGTCCCATTCACTGTGATAAGTGAGAGATGGTTTTTCTAGATGTAGTAGCGTGTCATGGTCGTGTTTTGTAAATCATGTGTTGCATTTATTTATGTAAACGTGATGATGTGTTAAGCAACAATGATGTTTTTGGCCTTGTGTTAATAGCTGGGGTATTATTGATTTCCATTTGATGTAAACTTGACCACTGAGTATGTAAACTCGCGGAAAGTATAAAAATGTTTGGGTCATAGTTTGTCATATTCAGAATGTAATTTTCAAGAAATTTTACTACAGGTTTGTAGAGGATGCAGGTGTTAGTTCATCACTTATGGCTCCGAAGAACAAAGGTGAAGGAGAAGGGGAGGATTTATCCAAGTGGCTCCAGAGACACACATAGGACAAAGAGGGCTTATGAAAGCTCAAAAATCAAAGTGGAGGAAATGTGGAAAACTCAATTTCAAATTGAAGATCTTGTCGTCTTGATCGCAACAGTGTGAATGATTCATCAAACTGAGTTCGTATGCGAAAGTTAGAGCTGGTCAAAGTTCTAAGGTTGAGTAGGTGACTTGGTAGCTTAAGGAGGCAACAAATCTGCAGAAATCCGACGACCGGATTCCATCCAGCTCAAGCCAAATTATGGGAAAATTTGTGGGATCATTTATTTGTCTCCTTCGATCAATTTATAGAATTTTTAAAAAGGGCATATTATTTTATTTTAAATTAAAAATATAAAAAAAGGGGGTGGGTTGTGACCCCTGCCCCTACCCCACCCAACATAACTTAAATTTGTTATATTTAAAAGGGCAGGCAGCCATGACCTCGTCGGACCCGCTCCATGTGGCACCAATAGATTCGTGGGTGGGTGGGCAGCCTCTGGTGGACCTGGCCCATGCCACCCCACCATACATTATATATATCATATTACTACCAAGGCGGAACGGTGCCGGGGGGGGGAGGGTCGAACCCGCCCGACCCACGTGGTCGGCCCCCCAGTGAGCGGAACCACATATGAAACCAAAATGAATGCTTAAAACAAAATTGTGCCAAGAATGGGAGGGGTAGGATTTGACCCCCTGACCCCTCCTCAAACATTTTCCAAACTTTACCATTGCGCCAGCAGGGAATTTTTGGAAACTCCACCCAAAACTTAATATTTAAACCCAGTTCATCATATGCGCTCAGGCAGAATTGAGGAGCAACAAGCAGATCGAGGCGCGGAACCTTGAAGCTTGAGCCAAATGCAGTGGAACCATGATTGAGCCTCATTTCCAGAGGGGTCAAATTTTCTCAGTGTCCAAATTTGAAAAATTTTATATGGATTTTACACCTCTCAACGACACGAACCTAATGGCAGTGTTAGTTTCTGCAACAAAGGTCTTGATTTTTCAGCCATTTTCTATATGGGGATGACGGTGTTAGATTTCAGCATGTGGATAGTTGATTTCTCGCCATTCGACACCACGTTTGCGATGGTGCATTCAGATCTAGCGATTGAGTAGCCTATTTTTCAACTAGAATTAGAGTTGAGGTATATGAAGTGTTGTTGCCATGTACTTCATTCAATATTGTTGTAGGATGCTTTATGTCATGTCGATTCCTGCTTGATGTATGAGGCAAAATCTTTATTTTTATTTGATTTTCTTGATTCCTACTATTTTAAGATGCAGAATATTTATGTGTATTTTATGTGGTATGTATTTATCATGGATGATGATTTATGTTGTGAGATCCCTTTTCTACCTTGATGGTGGGATACTCTTTGTCACCATGTGTGAAGTTGTCATGCTGATAGGAGGTTTGTGATGAGTGAGAGTTCCTTGTAACGGAAGGTCTCGTGGAGAGAATTTTCCTCTTATGTTGAGGGATTTTCCTTATATGACAATTCAACGGCATCCATGTAAACCATTACCATTTACAGTGCCAAATGAAGCAGACAACAGCATCGAGAAACTGAGGCCCACAGAGGTAGTCCACACTAGATGAACTCTGTTATTAAACGTCTTGCATTTTTTTGTGTGATTGTTGAAATGTTTTCCTCCTGATTATATCTGCATATTTGTTCATTAATGCTTTGATAAAATGTAAATTCTAACACATCAACTGAAGAAAAAGGCCTTGGTTAAAAGGGTAGCAGAAATTTACCCAAATCAACAAATGTCAATGCATCATAACCATATAAAGCATGAAAAGGGGACATACCAATGGACATATGGAAAGTGGTATTGTAGCAAGACTCCCCCAAGTGTAGCCAACACAGCCAAATCTTCTGCTGCCCTGTAACATAGTTTCGCAAGTAGCCTTCTAGCCACTTGTTCACTATCTCTTTCTACCCGTCGGTCTGTGGATGGTAACTCATGCTGGGTGTGAGCTTTGTGCCCACTATTCGGAACAACTCCTACCAAAAAGGCTCCCATGAATCTGGTATCTTGGTTGCTAATTATCGTCTTACAGAGACCATGTAACCGGAAAATGTATTTGAAGAACAATTCGACCACTTGTGAAGTTGTGTACCAGGTGGAAATAAAAAAGAAGTGAGCATACTTCGTCAACAGGGCAACTACGACAAAAATGTAGTCCTTTCCCTGCGTCATGGGCATCCCCGTGATGAAGTCCATCGAAATTATCTCTCACTTCCCCTCTAGAATGGGAAGCGACTGCAACAACCTGGTTGGATGATTCAACTCCCCCTTATTCCTCTGACAGACTATGCACTCCCAAACATTCTGGAGTACATCCTCCTTGAGTCCCTTCTAGGTGAACCTCTTTCTAATGACTCTATAGGTCTTAGTGAACCCCTGGTGCTTTGACAGTGGAGAGTCATGTGCTGCATGCAAGATATTCTCCCTCAGCCGGGAGTTGGTTATCAGAAAGATCCGATATCAATAGTAGATGATCTTTTCCATCACCTGATACTGGTCATCTGTCACCTGCCCATCAAACTCCTCACATGAAAACTAATCCTTCGAGTACTCCACCAAAAATTGCGCCCTCCAATCTGCATCTATTCTCATCAAGGAGAGGGATGCTGGTCTCCGAGATAAGGCATCATCAACCACATTGTTCTTCCCTTTGACATACTCAATGTCAAAGTCATAATATTGGATCTTACTGACCCACTTCTATTGTCTCTCCTGCAACTGTTTCTTCTCTACGAAGTATTGCAGGCTGTTGTGATCAGTCTTGACCTTGAACTGGTTCCCCACTAAGTATTGTCTGAACTTTTCCAATGCATTCCTGATGGCTATCATTTCCTTATTGTGTATGGGGTAGTGCCTCTCATGAAGCAAGAGCTTCTGGCTCTCGAAAGTGATGGGGTGTCCATCTTGCATCAACACAACCCCAACTCCTACTCTGGATGCATCGCACTCCAAGACAAAAGGCTTGGTAAAAGTGGGCAGTGCAAGTACAAGTCATCTACTCATCACTTGTTTGAGGTAGTCAAAAGCCTCCTGCATTGTGGGAGTCCAGGTGAATGCTTCCTTTAGTGTCAAGTATGTGAGGGGTGCAGCTAACTGAGAGAAACCCTTCATAAAATTTTGGTAATAAGTACAAATGCCCACAAAGCCTCTCAACTTTGTGACATTTTTGGGCTCTAGCCATTCCCTGATGGCCTTAATATTCTTCTCATGCACCCACACACCATCCTCACCTATGATGTGGCCCAGGTATAACATCTTTGTCAAGACAAACTCGCACTTGGAAATCTTAGCATAAGATTTTTGCTCCTCCAAAATACGCAGCACTGCCTTCACATGCTACAAGTGCTTCTCCCACGTCGAGCTATATATCAAAATGTCGTCAAAAAATACTAGCATGAAATTCCATAGCTGGCCCCAAAAAATGTGGTCCATGCATGATTAGAAGGTGGCTAGAGCATTGGTTAGCCCAAAGGGCATCACCAAAAAATCAAAGTGCTCATAATGGCACCGGAACGTTATCTTGGGGACATCCTTGTCCCTCACGAGAATTTGGTGGTACCCCGGTCTCAAATCTATCTTGGAGAAGAACTTAGCTCCCCTAAAATCATCTATCAACTCATTTATCCATGGGATGGGGTAGCGGTTATTCATCATCTTTTTGTTCAAAGCCCTGTAATCAATGCACATCCTCAACGTCCCATCCTTCTTCTTCACCAAAACAACCAATGAAGCAAATGGACTAGAGTTGGGCCTGATGTGCGCCAAAGTCAAGAGCTCATGGATAACTCTCTCAATCTCTTCATGATATGCCTTGGGGTGCCTATATGGAGTAGATATCACGACCTGAATGTTGGGCTCCAACTCGATAATGTGCTCAAATCCCCTATCAGGTGGTTGTCTTGGTGGAATGTCCCCAAAGACCGTGGAATAACAGTCTAGGAGGGCCGAGATATCGAGGTGCGTGGGCTGGCCTGAAACATGTGCATCTGAAATCATCAACTCAACTACACACTCTATGTCTCCCTGTCGGAAATTTTGCCTCCATCATATGCACAGAAATTGTCTGAGGGGGGTATGTATGCATGCCCCTGAGCATCACATGTTTCCCGCTCTTCTTATTCAAGAACTCCATCTCTAGTGTCTGCCAATCAGTAGTGACCCTACCAAGGGTGATGAGCCACTAGACCCCAAAGACCATGTTTTTTTCTGGAATGTCGACCACAAGGAGTATGTCCCCATGGTCACCGTCAAAGTTGGGACATAACGCATGCATTGCATGGTCTTAACCCCTGGAACTAGCACAAAAATCCCATCAAATATCTCCTTCTGTATGCCCCTTCTTTGCACCATTTGGACATTGATGAAGTTGGGTGTAGCCCCATTGTCTACTGGCACTGAGACACATTGTCCCTGACTTGTCCGCAAGACCCTCAACATTAGGTACTTACGTGCCCCTTGCAAAGATGCAAGGACCCCTCTGGTACGTGCAAACACTAATCCTCCTGCTACTGGAGGAGGTGGTGGTGGAGGATTCTACCTTGGTGCTCCTGTGTTGACATCTCCTCCCATCTCAAATAATGTCTCCTCTTCTCCCTCACTGTCGGAGAAGACCTCAATGTAGTGTTCCTTCCCTTCGAAAAACCTATGACTCAGTGCCCACGACTCTTGGAAGGTGAAGCAAATCTTCTTCCACCTCAAATCTCTCTAGGTCTCATCATCTAATGGCCCTTGGCCCTGGTTCCTCTTGGGAGTGGAGATCTCATGTCCCTCCCTCCCTACTGGAAATCTGGTTTGTTGGGTATGGGGCCCCTCGTCCTTGGTAATACATCCTGCAAATTCATGGTCCTCCCAACTGCATCCTGTAGCATAGTGGGTCGAGTAGACCTCACTAGCCCACACAAAGACTCTGCCAGACCGTCTATAAACTTGTAAATCCTCATTGGTTTCAAAAAATCTGGAACAATCACTGAGAGTCTCAGGAACTCTGAAATGTAGGTCTCTAGGTTTTCTGTCTGCTTGAGCTTGGTCAGCTCCACGAAGTGCTCCTCCGGATCCTTTCTATCAAACCTCTCCAACACCCTCTTAGTAAAATCATCGTATGTTGTCACTCTTGAGTGACCCAGTGTGGTCATCCCATGGAACCACCATTCATGGGATTCTCCCTCTAGGTGCAGCATAGCCACCTTGATGGTCTCCACCTCCGTCATCTAGTTAATCTGGAAATAGATGTACAACTTCTCCACTCATGCTTTGGCTGAATTTTTTGTTGACCCATCAAAAGTTGGCAGGAAAAGCCTACCCACAGTACGTTGTCGGTCATTACCCCATGTGTACTCTATTGGAAATACTAAGAGGGGGGTGAATCGGTATTCCTTTCAACTAGTATTATTATTAACCTTTCAGAGCATTAGTTAATCTTCAATTATTATCAGTGTTTGTACAATGATAGCAGTAAACAAAAGGAACAAAAATGCACACGGCTTTTAAGGTGGAAACCGTCTCCAGAATGAAAACCACCTGAATTCTTTTCTAATAATTCTTTAATATTCAACTCCAAGTGAAAATAAAACTCCAACTTCCTAGAATATAGAAAATCATTCTTCTCTAGCTCCCACTGGATGGACGCTCCAATGCTTGAGATTCTTCAGTAGTCAACTGAATGGACGCCCCAACACCCAACGAGCTACAACTCACCCTAGCACCACCCTACCACCCTATAGAAGAATATTAGAAAAATGGACTCCCGTACTGGGGAAAATGGTCCACTTTACAATGATATAGAATGGTGTAGAAGAAGAAGACACACTAGACCATAACCCCAACTATGACACAAATACCTAATGATGATCCTAGACCTCCCAACACTGCCTCTTCAATTCTTGGCAGATAGACACTTGTACAAAGTTTACAATGATGATTTTACAATGACTTAGTACAATGATACCTTTACAATGACTGAGTACAATGATACCTTTACAATGACTATATGTAGTGCTATCAACGTGAAGACTTCATGTGGTGAAATTCTTATTGTTTTTATGCACCTTGATTGTTGCTCTTGTCATGCTACCCTTTCTCACTCTTCAGAACATGATATCATGCATTTAATCTTATCTTGATGAATATATAATACCTGCAAAAAGTTTTCAAGGAAATACCCATGACATGATAACATCAAAACTTACCTCATCCTGCAGAGCATATGTCAGTGCTAAACAAAGAAAAAAAAATAGAATACAAAGAGCCTAATGAAATTAAGAGATGAACATGCATATACAGAATATAATTACATGGAGCTTACCTTTTCTGCACCTTGCTTTGCTTTGCTGCCCTAGAAAGTTTGGTCCTTTGCAGTCCTTGACAACACATGATCTAGTGTTTTCTTGCCTTCTAGAAGCTCGATATTGAATTTGGCATATCTCTGTTATTTCAGATCCCCAATATCTGATTTTTAGTCTTGTAGTAGTCCTCTGAGTCTTCTTTCCAATTCCATAGGTCTGACCCAATTTGGATTCTTCAAGGCAAAGTTATTCCCAAACTCTCACAATGACCTAATTATGGACTAGTTCAATAGAGTGAAGTTGTACAACGTGCCATGTGTTATTGTTTCCTCATTCGACTCTGAAATTGATACAACGAAAACCAAATTTTGTGCACTATCCGCCACTTTTTACAGAATTCCAATCTGATACTCAGAGAGAGAGTTATGATTATTTTCCCAAGGTCACCTCTTTGAGATGAAGTTCAGGAGGCTGTAAAAACCCTAACTTCCACAGATCATATCTCCGAAAATATTGCGCACCATGATCTGGAATTTTTACACGCACTTCCTTAGGATTTAGGATTCACCTCATAAAAATTTCAGCTTCTAAACATTCGTAGAAAAAACGTTAAAGCACAAATTCCATGATGACCTGTTTCCAGTAACGAAATCCCTACATGAGGAGGATATGAGGATCACAATTTATATAAATGCTTAAGTTGAGAGGGACTTCAATAAGTGAACATGGGAGGGATTTTAGGAGCTTAAAAATTATTAATTATTGAGTGTTCAATGGCCACAACCAATGATTAGTGTCATGCCACAACCCCATGTGGTTTTAGCCCACTAACTGGGGTTACTAACTTCAAACATGAATATCTCTCGAATCGTGAAGAATTACGTGGTGTGCCATATATCAACGGAAACATCTCGACAAGTAGAAACCATAAAAAATATCCTTGACTCAGAATATAGTAATTTGGTAGGTCAAAATTCCCATGCAAGATAGGGATTGCCCTTGGTGCTGCTTGGTTTGACATCAATGAAAACTATTGATCACCATACCCTCCCCCTCTAGCCTTGCCCCTAGGTCTTTTATTGTACTTCAACTGAAAAAACTCATTGAAGGTGAGAGAATCTCCAAAATCTAGCCCATAGGACTGATATTCCACAAAATATTCCCCATAGTGAGCCACCTCTGGCTCTTATGGACCTCCTACTCCTGAAGCTAAAAATGTGGGGATAGTAGAGCATGGTGGAGTGTGTGGAACCACATACTGTGTAGTGTGAGGACCGAGTGAGTGATGTGAAGTGTTAGATCCTTCCCCAACCTAGAATTCCCCTTGAATTCCCTTTGGCTTACTATCTCCGCCAAGCTTCTACCTCATCTCCTCAATCCTCTTGACCAGGTCTTGCATCGATTTTAGAAGGAGTTGAGAAAAATCCTTCCCCTCATCTCTTTCCTTTTCCATGGGTGCCTTTTCTCTTCCTTTTACCACCAGAACACTGTAACCCTAGTCGGATGTAATATTGAGCCTTCTTTTCCTGCTTCTATATCTTCGTCTCTGGTAGGTGATGTTATGTCTATCCTTCGGTGTCATAGACCATGTGCTCCACATGATGAGCCAAGTTTATGAATTCTGATACAACTGTAATATCCCAAATCGGGAGTAGACAATAACATTAAGAACAATAGACTAAAAACTACAACAAAATAAACAAACCATCAAAACACATAAATTGGAGCTAAAATTTACTGCTGAGCCTTTTTATTAATTTATTAGAAAGACTACAATAATGGTGCCAAGAAAGGTAGCACCTGGGCCTACTCTAGGCAGGCTGAAGAACAACTCTAAAATCAAACAAAAACCTTTTTGAACTATGCTTTGTGTGGATCTCCCCCTGCACGGCGAGTTCTGGGAAACTTTTGTTGATGCTTGACTTCAGACTGCAGTTTGGCCTAGCTCCCATGCTCATAAAATTCTGGGCTTTTAACCCCAGGCTCTACTCAAAAGACACACAAAATCCCACGAAGGGTTTCCAAAAATCTTAACTCCAGAAAATGGCCCCTTTGGGTTTGGCACACTGCTCTACTGGGGAAATCGATCTCATGAGTGGAACTCCTAGAAAATGCCTCCAACTCACTGCAAAAATCCCTGTTAGGAGCTGGCTAGACTCTTCTGCAAACCCTCTCGCTGATTCCTTACTGCTCCCCCACTTCCGGTACTTCCTCTTGGCTGGACTGCATAATCACTATATAGTTAGTGTTGCCTCTGCGCTGTCCTAAAGGGACTGCGTGTTCCTGCTAATGTCTCTTTGCAATATCCTCACAAAATTGATGAATCTCCTTTCCTAAGTAGGCACTCGAAGTCCCCCGAGGCAAAGGTTGAGATCTCCTCTTTAAGATATTTTTGTTGAACAACACTGCAAACTTGGCTAAACAACTCAAGGTTGCTCAGTCAATGAAGACAGAAAAATCATAGATGAGTGAATGATAAAAATGAGTTTCTCTTCTTCCCTTTTGTCACTTCAACCTCCAATGATCCCTTGGGCCCACCAAGGACTGCATTTTACCCTCAGTCGGCCTACCACTGCGCTGCCACTATCATGCCTCTCCGACGCAGCCACCTAGGAAGTTGCCTTCCATTCGATGGCTCGCCACTTGGACTCCACTAAAGCCACAATATTTCCTTAGGAACTATAGGTAAAGTTATTTTTGCTGCTTAGCTACTATTTTTGGGTCCCCTACCCACTTTATTCTTGCCCAACATTAGAAAAATAAAAGTTAGCCAAAAAATAATATTCCAAATAGCTAACTGCTAATTTGGAATATTACAGTGAACTAACCATTTTTTAATGTCTTCTCGAGAAAATTTAGTGATAGTATCAAAATTATCAGCTGAAGATGTCTTGAATTACATGAGAAAAGAGTTTTGTATCGAGTCAAAATGAAAAGGAGTCTTGGGCTACCATAATATTGAGTACTAAAAATAAACAAGGTCTTCATCAAAGTCAATATTTTTTTCTCAAGGAAAATCCATAAATATAATACAATAAACTAAAGCATAGACTAAATATTAGGTCATAAAAAGTCTCTTCATTTTCTAAAAAATTCCCTCTAGAATGAAATTTTGTTTGAATAATATGAGCCTAGTTAAAAATATTTTTTTCATGCATTGTGTTATGTTTCATTTACATGTACTCGTCACTGCTGATCAAATGGGCTCTTATCATGTTTTTTTAGGTCTCATAGTCAAATTTTTGTCTTCATTAGGTCTTCAAGTAAAATTTGGTCCCCCGGGTAGTAGGTCCACGATTATTTCCACTCCTTTCAAAATTTTACATGTTCGTCCTTATGATTACTCCTCATCCGAGTGTACCACTCAAAGGTCATCATTATCATTCCAATCATTATCATCATGATTTCATTCAGTTTAGTGTCTCCATTAGATCATTAGGGTTTCAAGGTCACCAAATCTGTCATTCCATGCATAAAATACGACAAATGAAGAGTGGTAATAGGTAATTTTTTTCAATAAAGTTTGATTTAAAATGTAATTTATGTTTTGATATGTAATAACTTCATCATGTTCCAAAAGCTGCATACAAAGTGTCGAAGCTACAAGTTTACAAAGCAAAAGTGAAAGGACATGTAGTGGGCCATCCCACTACCATGAAGAAAAGTGACCACCACAAGCTATAAAAGACCAACACAAGCTCAGTTATTCATTCATATCATTCAAGAAGATATCTCATCCATCAACAAGTTCAAATTCAGCAAGTTCAAGTCAATTACACTCCAAATTTGGTGCCAAAATCAACCACTCTGCGCTTTCTGCCCTCCATGCTATGCTTTATTCTTCATGCTGCGTTTTATTTCCCGGAGGCACCAAACAATTGTATGAATATTTTGAAGGTTTTCACAATTTTTATCATCAACATCAGCAAACCCCTCTTTGTAGCTCAATTTCATAATTTTAGTGTGAAAACCCTACATTGGCCTCTATGTTGTGTTTTTGTAGCTAGATCATCTTTTCACAATTTGTAAGGTAAATACACTCCCCTACATACTTGTTTACCTCCCTCACACTCAAAATCATCTACCACAATCTTCACATCCTTTTATTCCCCATTCCCAAGTCCTAAACCCTAAACCCTAGCCCAATTCTACCAATTTGGGCAGTTTTCCTAGCTAGCACTGTGTTATAATTTCCTAGCTCATTTCCCTTGCCCATTTCATTCCAATTTACTTCCTAAAGTTCCCTAAGACCCTTGCCCATCTCCCTATATTTTTCCACTCCCATATCCCTTCCCTAACCCACTCATCCTATCCATTTTCCCCTTCCCCTGTTTTGTCATATTAGGGTTTTTTCCCCTTGCAATCAACCAAATGGAGGAGAAGAGATCTTATAACAAAGGAGGTCTGGTGATAAGGCATGAGCCCATAAGCACTCTTGAAATTATGTCTACACCATCATTCAAATCCATTGTTTTCAAGCAAGAGGGTGTTCCCTTTTTTGTCAACAAGTTGGAGAAAGTTCTCAATATAATGCCATGATGACCAAAGAGTTTACCCAACTCAAAAGAGACAAGGCACACCGTGTGTTGATTTCACTATACTAACCTATATAGTAGTTGAGGCCACATGCATTCCCAATCATGGTGAAAAAAAGTTTAAAACGAAGATCTATCCCTTCAAAATTATCAGCCCTATCCTAGATGACATCATCAACAACACATGAATAAGATTTTTCCTGTTGGGCACCTCCTTGAGAAGTACACACCACTCATAAAGATCATCATGAAGTACTTCACCTGTGAGGGAATATTTTCTAGATTGTATGGGTATCATGTCAGAATTATTATGCATTTCATAGGGGTAAAGCCACTCAATTTTCCCTATTACCTCTATATAATTTTGGAAAAGATGGCAGAAAAGGTCCAGCATAAGCAGAGTAGTCTTGAAATTAGCCTCTTCCATCATGCTTTGATCAATATCATTGTTTTACACCAGCTTGAGTAGAAGAACATCACTTGGGACAATTTCATGCAGGCATATGTCTTTTTATCTTATGGTAGCCAACCTACTAGCCCTAGTTCTCCATCAGCACCTTCAGCACCATCTAGACATGTGGAGATTGGATCACCTAGCAGTGTCTCAGTGAGGAGGTAGATTGAGGTCACTAAGACCTACCAGAGAGGCAAAAGGCTTGTGTTTTCTCCTTAGATTGAGGAAGGGGCCAAGCCCACATCAACATAGCAGGGATTACATTCACAACATGATACATCTATGCATGAGGAGAAGCATGATTTTGACTTAGTGGGCTTGGAGGCTAGTAGAGAGATTGAAAAACTAGAGAGGGTCATCAAGGACAAAGATGCTCAGATCAAAGAGCTCCAAGGCAACTTGAAAAGGGCCAATTTCATCATTTCCTTCCTAGAGCAAGAAAACAATTAGCTGAAGGCAAAACATTTGTCTTTAGAGAAAAGTCAGTTTGAAGCTAGCATGCATGATGTAAAGGGAAAAAAAATGATTGAAACTGAATATTTAGAGAAGCATGAAGAGTAGGTGACAAGGAAGAGACCAAGGACCATGGGCCTCAGAAGAGCATTGTAGAAGGAAAGAGCGAAAAATCCACTAGATGAGGAGTTGAGTTTTGAAGAAAGAATAACCAATGAAATTAATGAAAACAGGGAGTTTTTGCTTGAGAGGGTCAACATTCACTTGGAAAATCTCCTTCACAGGGACAAAAAGGATAACAAGATACATAAACACATGGTTGACCACTACTATGGTAATGTCAAGGTCAAACAATTGCAAGCCAAGTTGAAGGAAACCCTAAAAAGTCAAAATGAGAAGGATAAATTGGAGATTCTTGTTGGTGTTTCCCTAGTGGAATTGCATACCTCATGAGGCACCTCTCGACCAATTTTGAGGATATTTGGGGCAAATTTTGTTTTTTGTGACATTTTGGTCAAAATTGGAAAATTGAAAAACCAGTCATACTGGCAAAAGCGTAGCATGGGCCATGCTACGCTTTTGTTGGGGGTGTTACACTAGAGTAAAACTCAACATATTTTCATTCCTCTTGACAAGTACATCAATATGAGTCAGAATTTTTTCCACATCAACCATTTCTGGGGGGTCAGAATGCCCAAAAACATGCTAAAAATCACTTTTCTGCCATGTTTTTGGAGCCTTCACTACACTTTCTGAGTAGTCTTGCGAGATTGCCGATTTGGAGGGCTATAATCCACCTTTTTTAGTGCTTTATGAGCCTAACATGTAGCAGACATCCAAATATTTCCAATGGTACCTTTAGATCTTGATTTGGACACCTAGAAGGCCTCCAGAAGTTGATTTTGTTGAGCTCGCTACGCTTTCTTCCAGCTTGCTAGGTTTTCTCCTGATTTTGCTACGCTTTCTCCAGAATCCAATTTTCACTGAAATTTTGATATAGTTTGTCTTTTTTTTTATGTAATTGATGAAATGATGATGTCATGAGATGTAATTCAGCTGGAAAATGGTAAATTTGGTTAGATACATGCTTTTAAATGTAATTTTGGTTAGATATATCTACTTTCCTATCATGAGGTGAATTGGTTGACCTCCACTAGATATTAGGATTTTGTTGAGCTTATCATGTAATCAGCTCCACAACTGATGGATTCAACCCCTGAGAGAGGGGAGATGTTGTTTTGGTCTATATCTATCATTTTCAGAGTCATTTGACTGGTTTGATATCAGTGGATTGTAATCTTGTAGCTTGTAGTTTCACTCATATTCAGAAATCAAAGGATGCAGTTGCAGCTATTATCTAGGAATTCATGTGCAATGAGTTTATGATCAGGTATCTTCTCTGTTATAGTATTTATTGAATTATTTATAGTTCCTCTTTCATATCTTGTATCTTCAGTGGCTTTCCGTACAGGTCATAGGGACAATTATATTAAATTATCTATGTTTATATGGAAATTTCATCTTGTGTTTTATGCTTCCAGTTTAATGAATTCATGAATGAACATGCTCATTAAATCCCTATACCTATTAAGGCTCACCACTACACCTAAAAAACCCTAAAGCCATCATAGAACCATTTCTACCTTGATCCTTTATATTTTTGCAGCTCTAAGCCCTTTGATTCCTAGACCTAGCTACTTGGTTTCATCCCTGATCCAGCATCAAACCCTAAAATATTCAAAACCTAATTGAGCCTATCATATCTAGCCTAATATATTTCATATCACAGTCAATCCTTGACTGTGATCTCATTGAGAGAGCCCTCTCATCTTGGTAGGGCTAGCTACTAGGTCAAAGTGGTATGTGGTTACATTTGTTGGTCTCCTTTTCAGCCTTTAGAGAACTGGCGGAGCGCTAAAATTCTGGTGTCGTTGCTGGGGAACAAGTGACAAATATTCCTTGGGTGTACTAATACTTTTCATAGAATTCTAGGCCTGTGGGTGATAGGCCCTAGTTTTTGTGAAGGCTAATTCAAAATTGCAGAGAGCCGAGGTGCATAAACAAAGAAAATTATGTCTTCGAAAATATACACAAGATCGAATCCTGATATACATCCAGCTTCTCAAGTTGAAGATCCAGAGAAAATAATTAGAAAGCAGAGATCTCAGCCCTCAGAGATTCAGTCAGGTCCATATTCATTGGTAAGGTCTACATCATTACTTGCAAAAATATTATCCCTCGAATATATTCCATTCAATTTGAAATTTGAATTACCTCTGTTTAGATCAAAGTCAAAAACTTCCTTGTTTGAAATAGTGTTTGATCCATTGAGGTTGTTTCAAGTTAATTCATCATCTAAAGTAGTATTTGATTCCTTAAAGCTTGAAGATAGCATATTACCTGAAGAATCTAAATCTGAGTCAAATTTTGATAGGAAAGTCTGGAGTCAGTTTGATAGACTTGAAAAATTATCTAGCCAACTCCAATATACATCTGAGAAAGCTATCATCGAGTATCAGCAAGAGTATTTTTTCAGTCCCACACCATCTAAATTAGTTTTTTCCTCTTCTTCTATCCCTTCTACTTCATTACCTTCTCAACCTACCCCTCCCATTGTTAGTCTTGCACCACACTTAGCAGGGTTCACGACGAGATTTACACCTCTAATTTTACCTGGTCAACTTTCACCCTTACCACAAGGCTATGGTCAGAGACTTCCTCTCTTTAATGAAACCTCAGAGATTAGTGCTAAAAAACACTTAGTGCAAGTAATTGATTTCTTTGACTTAGAAGAGATTGATGTCGATGATGTAAAAATGAGAATAATTTCCCAAAGCTTCTCTAGAGATGTAAAAAATGGTTTTGTTCTTTGACTGCCAATTCAGGAAATACAGAGAAATTAACTGATGCATTTATAACTATATGGGAAATGAAAATTAATCGACTTCAGATTCTTTTCGAGTATGACAACATAAAAACAAATCCTAATGAGTTTGTTCAGGATTTTACTGCTCGCTTTAATCGGGTATATAAACTCAATCCCCAATGAGATCAAGCCTCCTCCAAATTTGGCTCTCTTGCACTATCTGGATGCTTTTGACACAGATATGGCATACCAGCTCCGAGAAAGAAGTCCTACAACACTTTAGGAGATGCAAAAAAACACAGTTAGTTTCGAAGTAAATTTGACAATAAAAAAGTCAAAGACCAAAGGTGAAAGAAAGGTGACAATCAAGGAAGAACCATCCACATCCTCTGATTCCAAATTGGATACTCTGATCAATATTGTGGAGATAATGGTGGATAGAATGTCTATCACTGAATGGCAACCGAAAACTTAGGTTCAGAACCCTAATTTCTGAGGTCAGCAGCAGCGGCCTTAGTTTAGGATTAAACAGAGGGAATAAAGGGCTCCATAGCAACCAACACAATAGTAGATCCACACTCCTTTGCAACATAATTATGCTCAAGGGGTTGAAGAGGAAGAAGAGATTATGGAACAAAATAATTTCTTCACAGAGGATGGACAACCTATTTTCCTAATAGAGGATGAAGAATACATTGAGAAAACATATTTGTCGAAAGATGAGGACTACATGCTTTGAAAATGATGATGAGTTGGAGGTCCAATTCGATGAATATCAGTGGGGTTATCTCAATGCTCCTTGCTCATAGTAGAGGCAATATCCATTGAGAAACTGGGATGTTCCTATCACTCCTATCCAAAAGAGGACAACTAAGCAAAAATATACTCAGCCTAAGCAAAATCACCAAGCTAGTCAAAACAAGGGAAAGGAGCCTGCAACTACAAATTAGACCAAGAACAACCAAGCATCTACAAGTACACCAAAAAAAGATAAATAAGGCCAAAATAAGGAATTTGCAAAAAAATACCAACCTGAAAAGAGGGACACCGTTGTAAAAGAGGTAGATAAACAATCCAATTTGTTTAGCTTAGAAAATGAAATCTCTAAGTTGAAAGTTTCTATCCCCTTGACCGAGCTTGTGAAAAATAACTAATACAAATATCATGTTGCGAAAATGATGAAAGTAGACCCTATGTCAGATATGGTTAATGTTGAAGATTATCAACCCGATCTCCTTTTTGGTCCATCCATAGATGGTCAACTAGAAGATAGTGAAGTTCCCCGTTTTATCTTAGTTTGAGAGTTCATCGGTGTATCCTTCATAATGCCATGATTGATTCCAGAGCTTCTCATAACTTGATGCCAAAGGCCATAATGGAAAAATTAGGCTTGGAAATAACCCAACCTTACCACGATCTTCACTCTATTGATTCTGGTAGAGTACGTTGTCTCGGTCTTATAAAAGGCTTGGTAGTTTCACTTGAGAAAATTCCCACTAAAAATGTCTTAATGGATGTGGTAGTAGCTGATATACCTATGTGGTATGACATGCTATTGTCAAGGTCATGGGGAGAAAAGTTAATAGGTACTCTGCTATTAGATTTCTATTATGCCACCATCTCAGCTTTTGGGCAACTAAGGAAGTTGTACCAGGAGACAAAAATGAAGTATATGATCACTAGTAAAGAGAAACCAAACAATCACCCTATCAATTTTGTACATACTAATATTTTTTCCTTCATTTTGTTTAATGATAGTAGTTCTATTGATTTAGATAGTCAGATTATAGAAGTTGAGGAAATTTCAGAAATTTCAAATAGTGTCTGAGAAGTTTTGGATGAAAAACAAGGCAATCAACCTAGTACTTCAAAGCAGATATCAGAAAAATCAGAAAAAGGAACTGAACAGGTTGAAAAAGTGGCCCAAAAGGAAGAAAAAAATTAGATGATAAAATTCCAACTTCCTAATGATGAGAATTCTCTTTGTACCATGGATTTCGACAGTGCCTTAGGGAAACATGGGGTAGGCATTAGAATTTGGATC